>ML435492.1:0-26140 GCA_005239525.1 Nicotiana knightiana
AAATCCTATATTACTTGTCGACCACGTACACTTGCGTGTGCATTGGGATTTCGACCAACAACTAGTCAACAGGGGATCCATAGTGAATATTTTCCCATTCTCCAATCTACGAGAATTGGGTATTCATATAAGAGAAGTGAAAGAAAGCCAACTGAGGGTAAGGGCTTTTGACGGGTCGCAGAAAGACTTTATCGGGGAAATCTATCTAGCTTTTCAAATTGGACACGTTGAGTTCCCAATGTTATTCCAAATGATGGATATCTCATCTTCTTACAAAATTCTATAAGGAAGGCGATGGATACACATGGCAGGGGGAGTTCCTTCAACCCTCCATCAATGTATGAAGTTCGAATGGAATTGTTAAGAAATAGTGATACATGGGTAATGGAGTCAATCAACTTATTTAGAACAGGCGGTTCCTTTTATGGATGGACTGTATGGGATCTCTTTTCATGTAGTCGAGATCATGCAAGAAATGGAAATGGAGAAGAGTGAACGACACCACAACACGTAGCCGCCATATGGGTCACGGATGGCGATCCGATAAATGACGAAATACGAGTAGTGGCTAGGATCTGGGTTGGGAGCCCGATCAGATGGGATAATCGATCCAATCCAGCCTAAGCAGTAGAAGGGTACCGTCGACTTAGTACACCAGCCTACAATTGGAGGAGTCCACAACAGTAACCCTGGGAAGAAAGTTTTCGTGCCAAAGCATGTTTCTGGTCTGGGTCAGAGTTCACTACAAGAAGAAGAAATCATCGATAGGATCGGAAGAATGTTCATGGAAATGAACAAGGAATGCTATGGCAAAGATGACATCAAGATACCGACCATTAGGAATGTCAAACCAGGAGAGGCTATGCGGAGCTGGACAGCTGATCCATCTCTTGTTCAACTGGATCTTGGCAGTGTGGAATTGTAGTAATTTTTCAAAATTGCATGATCAATCGAGGCTTGATTCTTGACGACACTTTTTTGTTAAATTGCCCCTTTGAATACTGAGATGTTCCTTTCAATGAAATGAAGTATTATTTTTTCTAAAATCATGCAAACTTATCTTTATTTTTATTTATACTCGCCTTTTCTTTTTCAGTGGTCAAATTAATAAAAACCTGCATTCCACGATTATGACATGTAACAAAACCCTCGAACAAAATGAGCTGGAATATGAGGAATATGATGAGAGTATGATGCCCGAGAATCCACCGTAGGAGATTGAACAGTTAGAAATCCAGAAGAAGCCCAACCTCGAGGAAACAAAGGTTATTAATTTGGGCAAGAAAGACGTAAAAGAGACTCGAATCAGCATCCACTTGAAGGAGAACAAAATAAATAATTGGTAGAGCTACTTCAATAGTACGTCAACGTATTCGCCTCGTCATATGATGATATGCCTGAACTGAGTATTGACATTATCTCGCATCGATTGCCCACCTATCCTGCCAACCACCAATCAAGCATAAACCCAAGAAGTTCAAGCCTAATTTGAGCCTGAGAATCAAGAAGAAGTCACTAAGCAAATAGAGGCGAATATGGTAAGGGTTACGAATTACCCTACTTAGTTGGCGAACATAGTACCAGTGCCTAAGAAGGACGAAAATATTAGGATATGTGGATTACCAAGATCTCAACAAAGTAAGTCCCAAGGATGACTTTTCTCTGCCCAATATCCATATCCTTATTGAAAACAGTGCAAAGAACCATTTACAATCGTTCGCGGATTGTTTCGCTGGATATCACCATATTTTGATGCACGAAGAAGATGCAGAGAAAACAACACTCGCCAAGGGTCATGCCATTTAGCCTCAAAAATGTCTATGCCACCTACATAAGGGCCATGCCGACCCTTTTTCATGATATGGTTCTTAAGAAACTTGAAGTATATATGGATGAAGTTACCATCAAGTCACGGAAAAGTACGGATCAATTAAGTAACTTGAGGAAGTTCTTTGAACGGTTGTGAAGGTACGATCTGAAGCTAAACCCTGCGAAGTGTGCATTCGGAGTTCCCACAAGAAAATGTTGGGTTTCATTGTCAGCAGAAAAGGGATTGGGTTTGATCCCTCAAAAGATTAAGGCTATTCAAGACTTGCCCCTTCCCAAAAGCAAGAAGGACGTAATGATATTCCTCCAGAGATTGATTTACATTAGCCGATTCATAGCCCAGTCATTAGTGATCTATGAAATAATTTTCAAGTTATCTAGCCCACCAGTTATGGGTCTTCCTGAACATGGTAAGCCATTGTTACTATATCTATCCATATTGGATAATGCATTTGGATGCGTGTTGGGAAAACACGATGAGATCGGAAAGAAGGAACATGTTATTTACTACTTTAGCAAGAAATTCATGATGTACGAAGCCAGATGTACCTTGTTGGAATGAACGTGTTGTTCCTTAACTTGGAACACTAAAAATTGAGACATTACCTGTTAACATATACCACATATTTGATATCCAGACTCGATCCGCTCAAGTACATCTTCTAGAAGCCAATGCCAATTGGAAAGCTAGTAAAGTGGCCGATCCTTCTCATTTAATTCGACATCGTTTACGTGACACAGAAAGCTATTAAAGGACAAACATTGGCCGATCATCTCGTAGAAAATTCGGTGGACAAAGACTACGATCCACTTACAATGTATTTACTAGATGAAGAAGTAATATTTGCTGGGGAAGACACTTCAGAGTCATACCCAGGATGGGGGATATTTTTCAATGGAGTTGCAAAATTCAAAGGAGTAGGAATCAAGGAATTATTAGTCTCTAAATCACGCAACATCATCCAATTTTAGCAATGATAAGGTTCCTATGTACAAATAATATGGCGGAGTATGAAGCATTCATCCTTAGGATCAAGATTGTGGTCGATATGAATATCAAGGAACTTTTGGTCATAGGAGAATCTGATTTGCTGATCCAGCAAGTACAAGGAGAATATACCACCAAGAACGTCCGTAATTGTATTGTGTAAAGGAATTGTGTATAAATCTCACCAAGATCGAGTTTAAACATGTTCCCAGAATCCAGAATGAATTTGACGATGCTCTTGCAACATAGTCATCCATGATACAACACCCGGACAAGAACTACATTGACCCTATCGAAATAGAGATCCAGGACTAACATATATATTGCTTTCATGTAGATGATGAACTAGATGTCAAACCTTGGTTATGACATCAGGAGATTCCTTGAGGAAGAGAATACCTAGAGAGTGCTACTATCATTCAAAAGCGAGCATTAAAGAGGCTGGCAAACCACGTTTTCCTTAATAGGGAAATAGGAGGACCCCCGACTTTGGTCTATTAAGGTGCATAGATCCTACTTAAGCGAGAAAATTGTTGGAAGAAATACACGTAGGGACGTGCGAGGCTCACATGAATGGTTTAATTTTAGCCAGGAAACTTTTGGGAGAAGGATACTATTGGATGACCATGGAAAGAGACAGTATTCGCTACGAGCAGAAATGTCATCAGTGTCAGATTCACGAAAATTTGATCAGGGTCCCGCAAAATGAGCTAAAACATAATGGGTTATTCTTGGTCGTTCGTTGCTTGGGGCATGGATGTAATTTCCCACAGAACCGCCGCGTCAAACGGGCATCATTTCATCCTGGTGACCATCGATTATTTCACTTAATGGGTCGAATCTTCAACATACAAGGTATTGTACCCTAGTTTGCACTAGACAAAACAAGATTCAACTTGTGGTTTCTCTGTTGTTGATAAAAGAGAGTCCCCACCTAATATTTAAAGGTATACTAGGGTGCCTATTTAATTACTAAGTCACATTTTAATGGTCTGCTAACCGGTGAGATTATGGGTAAGAGTTCTTGTTCTTCTAAGGGGAAGGTGTTGGGCACCCCTTAAAATCTGTCTGAGGTAGCTCCATAGGACTTAGACTAATTTTAAAGGATTAGTTATTTGTACTATGCTTAATTACTATAGTGTGGCTTATAGTATATCTAATGGAGAGTATAAAAAGGGATGTGAGACTTAAGAGGGGTTTGAATTTATAAAGGAGTCTATGTTGGTGGATATAGTTGAAAGAGTTTTGAAATATGTATGTAAATGGTCCATATTTGTAAACCAAGCGAAAAAAGAGTTTGAGTTATAAAAAACTTGGTTTAGAGGATGGGTGTAATTCTAAGATATGTTTGTAAAAGTGAGCTTAAGATATACCTTGATTTGAAGATTTAAAGAAAGATCATTTTGTTGAAAATCCTTTTGAGGTGACAGTACTTCACCTTTTATGAAAATTCTGACGTGCCTCGTGATAGTAAAGCTTGTGATTCAGTTCTGATTTCCTTTTGAAAATGGGCCCTTTTTTTACTAAGTTCTAGGCTTCAAAATCGTTTAAGAAAGGAAAAGTGAGCGAGAACATAGTAATGATATGAGTAAATTATAACTAGAGAAGTAAATATAATTACTAACTAATTCCTTTTAAATCCTATATTATTTAAAGATTGCCTATGTTTCATATGATATTAAAGCATGAAAATAAAGTATGTAATCTAATATATGAGTGTTATATACATGACAATAAAGATGAGACAATACAATAAGGCAGTAGATAAAAGATAATGAAGCAATAAACTAGATTAACGAAGCAATAGATAATAACAAAAAGAATTGAGGGAAAGAGGACTAGACTCTGGTAATTGGGCCTCAAGAAGGCAGGCCCAGCAGTAAAGAGATGCGGCTACAGCTGATTTGGACTCTCCAAAAAAGTGCAACAAGGCTGGGATTGGATCTGAGTTCCTTGGAACTCAGCAGGCCCAAATGGATGTACATGTCCAAAAGAGGAAGAAAATCATTAGACACATGCTCCATATATTCAGCATATTCAACCATGTATTAAATATATAAGCAGGCGACTAGAACAAAAGTATATTAAAACATCAATACTCAAATACTATGAAAAATTATACTAATATGGTAGTTATACATGGCGAATAATTTACATTGAAAACTTTTGTTGTCATTAAACACTAAACCCCTAAAGAACCAAAAGTGTCAATGATTAAGGGATAAGGAGGGAGTTTTACTCAAGGTCGATGCTCCCTTTGATTCCCCCGACACTTCAAAGTTCTCAAGGGACTCAAGGCCCACGGCAATGCTTGTGCAAGTAGCCCAACCTTGAGTTAAACTTCACTCCCGGATACCCCTAACCACTAACGACTTATTTTCCTATATGGGTTTAGATTCCAATGAGTCCCTTCAAATGTAAACTAAATGCTATAGCACCCTTTACCACAAAATTATACTTTCCCTAACAGAATAACACAAGGGCACACAAACAGTTCTACATTTTTCTAACAACAGACTGAACAACCCACATATCAGGTAAATCTGAAGGTCAGACCTTCGAGAACACATAAGAGGGGAACAAAAACATTATAACATACTGTTAAATATCTAAACATTAGGGAAAACACATTCAAAATAAAGGCAAAGAGCATTCAGTTCAGGCATGCAGCAACACAAGAAATATAGACACTTCTGCCTTGGCAGACTAGTTATGAATTTATTAGCTTGCTACTAGCACATGCATAGACTGGTAACATGACGAGCGCAAAACACACACTTAAATATGCTCGCTAGTCGAATATAGTATAATATAATATCGTATCCACGGGAATTGGATTTAATCATCGTTCTTGTAGCTTCTAGCTTGATTGCTATCCAAGATGATCAAAAGTTGAGATTTATATGATTAAGAACTAAAATTAACTAAGAATCTATAGCTATGGACTAGTGACAATCATAATAATGAGTAAGCAAAGAAGGTTATCAATGGGAGAAAATAGGGTTTTGATGGAATAGGTGCAAGATAATTATTTGGGATCTAACTCTAGATAATTCACTTCTAATGTTCAAGTGAGTCTCTTGAATTCACTCAATTATTAGTTCAAACGTTTAGCAGAACTCCTCTCTTGATTAAGTCTCAACTTCACAAGAGGAACCAATTTAAGCTCTGTGAACATATGCAAGAATTCGTAGTGGATTGATCTTTAGGAGAACCTCTCTCGATTATCCTCCTAACTAGGTTTAATCAACGATTCAACTAGCCTCTTTGGATTATCAAGAAGAATTAATAAACTCAACCAACAATATAATTCAAAGATATCACAAGTTATGTCTCTCTCGATTACATGAACTTGTGAATATAGATGCAACAATTAAATCATCCAAAATGATTCAATACATAAAACTAGAGTTATAATCCACCACCAATCATCAATACACCAAATCCATCAAACCCTAAAGGGAAATACTCCATAGACATGGAGAAATTCATCACAAATATGCTTGAAGTATAGGAAAACATAAAACGATCCAAACTCGGGTCTTGAGTGAGGAAGGAAAGAAGAAGTCCTTGTGTTTTTGCTCCTATAACTCCTCCTTGGCTTCCTTCGGTCTAAAATATGTCAAAAGTTTTATAAAATAATATTTTTCCATGTATTTATACCAATTAGGGTTGGGCCTAAACGAAATCACCTTTTCCTAGCCGAAATAGGACATTTACTCTGTAAAAATTGTACAAGCGCGTCGCATGGGGCGACGCGCCAAACGGGGCAGTAGTGGAGATCTTCAGGGAGCTATACAATTGACAAGAAGCATACTTTGTATAGTTTCAGCGCCCCACGTTCTCCACGCGTCGAGGCTGTGTGTTTTTCTCAGAGTATGGATTAAATCTCGCTTTTTGACGTCCAGACTAGATCCTCGACCCCCGAACACGATCTCGGCTTAATCTTTTGGGATTTTACTCTGACTTCAAATCTCTAAATAGCTCGAATTAGCTCCATAAAATCTACATAGCTAGGAATAACTTCTACAATACATAAAACACACAATAAGTGCAAGACACGACCAATAAAAGCTCAACACAAGTCAAGTGCAGTGAATTAGAGTACAATAAGTGACTAAAATACGTAATTATAGCCTACCATCAACACCCTACGCTTAAACCATTGCTCGTCCTCGAGCAATCAAACTACACTTCACACTAGACACGACCTTATTCATAAACTCTCATAACTCATCACACCAAGAAGATTTGAAATAGATTAAGCACAATACCGTAACATCTTCGCCTCACGATTTGACCCAAAATCACCACACATTTTCCAAAACGAGCTCACTTACTCTAACGCATAGGTCAACAACATTACCCTTACTTCATGAATTGAGTTCACTCACACAACAATAGAAAGTGATCACACACAATAAAATTTAAGAAAAATTAGGAACACAAGATAGAAAGAATTTTCTCTCTCAGAAATAACATTAATGTGCCACAAACAATGTACCATAAGCTTGCCCATAGTGTAATATTCAATTAATCGAGCTCATTCAGTCAAGGATCAAGTAGGAATTTATTTGGTTATAATGTAGGTTGTGGGATGGGTAGGATATATTGGGATATACGAGTGACTACACATCCCTAAGCACTTTGATACATACACTTAACCATTCGAAACCCCACACTTATGTCGAACCATAACTCCACCTTCACATAAATATACATCAATTCCCTACTTCTTTAAGCACAATTACATCAAGAGTTACCATTATCAAGGAATATTTTTCACAATCATACAACTATTTTTCTTTTTATTTATTTTTCAACTCAAGTGGCTCTTACTTTTTAAAAATAGTGCACCCTTTCTCCTATTTCATTAGTTCCACTCAAAAGCCAAACCAACACACCACACTTTAAATTTTACAAAGTTCATAACAAATTCAAGTGCTCACAAGAGGTACAAGGTTAAAATAGATGGTCAATTCAAACAAATGGTAAGGCTTGTAATGTGGTCACCAAAGAAATAGGATTACATGCTCAAAGGGTTTAACTAAAATACATAACAATTAGGTGGGTGAAACCATATATCTAGATCAATAAATAAACGCCTATATCACTTCCAAAACTGAATAAAATTACTATTTCACTTTGCAAAAAAACACGGGGCAAGTTCTAGACATCATATGCAATACAATGAATAATACAAAAACTCTCACACACATGGCACATAACTTACTCAAAATCGGACTATCAAGACACGCTAGTCAAAGCAATTAAGCAAATTTAAGATCATACACTATATTCAAGTGCTTGAACTCGATCATTATGAACTTCTTGCATAACTCTTTTACACAAGGCAGGTGTGGAAATATTTTGATGTTCTTGGTAGACCATTCTCCTTGAACTTAATGTATCAATAGATCAGAATCCCCTATGACAAAAGCTCTTTGATGTTCATGTTGACTGACATCCTGATCCCAAGGATGCACGCTTCATACTCGGCCATATTATTGGTGCAAGGGAAATTTATCTTTGCTGATGCTGGATAATGTTGTACTGATTCCGAAATTAGGACTGCCTAATTCCTACTCCTTTGAAATCTGGCACTTCGTCAAAAAAATTCTCCATCCAGGGTATGACTTTGCGATATCTTCTCCAGCGAACAATACCTCCTCATCGGAAAAGTACGTAGTGAGCGGATCATAATCCTTGTCCACAAGATTCTCTGCAAGGTGGTCGGTTAAGTCTTTTCCTTTGATGGACTTTTGTGTTATGTACACAATGTCAAACTCGTTGAGAAGAATATGCCATTTAGCTAGTTTTCCTGTAGTAATCGGCTTCTGAAAGATATACTTGAGTGGGTCGAGTCGGGATATTAAATGAATGGTGTATGCTGACATGTAATGCTTCAATTTGTGAGCGATCCAAGTCAAAGAACAGCAGGTGCACTCTATCAATGTGTATTTGGCCTCACGTTGTGTGAACTTCTTGATTAAGTAGTAGATGGCATGTTCTTTTCTTCCAGTTTCGTCGTGTTGTTCCAACATACATCCAAATATGTTATCCAAGACCAAAAAGTACAACAACAGTGGCTTCCCGGGCTCGGGAGGAACCAACACTGGTGGATTTAACAAATACTCCTTAATTTTGTTGAAGGATTTCTGACACTCTTCTATACACTTTGTGGCTACATCCTTTTTCAACAGATTGAAGATAGGTTCACAAATTACTGTAGACTGGGCTATGAAACGACTGATGTAATTCAGTCTATCCAGGAAACTATAACGACCCGGCCGGTCGTTCCATGATATTAGCCCCGTTTTCCCCATCTCTGCTTTATCATATGTTTCTTAGCCTATTTATGATGTGTTGGTTTGGTTGGTTCGGGTTCGGAGTGGTCGTGGTGAGAACTGAGACACTTAGTCTCTTAAATTGGCTTAATAGTTGGAAAAGTCAACTGAGAATTGACTTATTGGTAAATGACCTCGGAATGTGGGTTTTATGGCTCGAATAGCTTCGATAGGTGATTTGGGAGTTAGGAGTGTGTTTGGAATGAATTTTTGATGTACGGTGTAGAATTAGGCTTGAATTGGCGAAAGTTAGTTTTCTGCAATTTCCGGTCGGTAGTGGAAAATAGGCTATCGG
Organism: Nicotiana knightiana; assembly: GCA_005239525.1. NCBI lineage: Eukaryota > Viridiplantae > Streptophyta > Magnoliopsida > Solanales > Solanaceae > Nicotiana > Nicotiana knightiana. The sequence continues at coordinate 9,458 of ML435492.1, forward strand.
GGTCGGAATGGAATTTCGGAAGTTGGAGCAGGTTCGTAATGTCATTTTGGATATGCGTGTAAATTTTCAGGTCAATCGGATGTGTTTTGGATGGTTTCGGCATCTTTGGTGAAATTTAGAAATTCCAAAGTTCATAGGCTTGAATTTGATGTGATTTTGGTATTTTTGTATTGTTTTCGGTGTTTCGAAGGCTCGAATAAGTTTGAATGATGTTATGGGATATGTTGGTACGCTTGGTTGAGGTCTCGGGGGCCTCGTGTGTATTTCGGATGCTCAAACGGGCATTTTTGGTCTTTGGGAGATTGTTGGTTTTCTGGCGTTTTAGCAGCAGTGGTTTGTTCATTGCGATCGCGTGAGTTCATCCGCGATCGCGTAGAGTAAGTTGAGGCCAGGAGGATTTTGTGAATTGCGATCGTGAAGGTATGAGTGCGATCGTGTAGGGTGAGCAGTCTTGGTCACTGCGTTCGTGTGGAGACATTTGCGTTCCCGTAAAAGGACTTAGAGTGGCAGTGAGGTGATGGGAATTGCTCTATGCGATCGCATAGAGCTAATCGCGATCGTATTGTTATGAGGAGTTGTCTTACGCGATCACATAGGTGTTTCTGTGACCGCATAGGGTTAGTTTGGTTGGGCAGCATTTTGTTCTTCGCGATCGCGTGCCTTTTTCCGCGATCGCGCAGAGTAAAGTCTAGGCATATAGTTTTAAGTTCTAATTTCGGGGGTTCTTGGCCATAACTTATTTTTCCATTAGAGGCTCGGGGGAAGGAGAATTTGGACGAGATTTTCAGTGGGATTCTTGTGGTAAGTGTTCTTCAATCATTTTTGGTTTAATATCATGAATTTGTCTTGATTTTCACCATGAAATTTGAGGAATTAAAGTAGAAAATTTGGGGGAAATGGGAGGAAATTTTGGAAATTTCTTTTGGCGATTTGAGTGGGAAATTGAGGTCGTATTTTGGTAAATTTGGTATGGTTATACTTGTAAGGGAATGAAGATTCTAGTTTTGTGATTTTTACCAAATTCTGAGACGTGGGCTCGGGGCTCGGGTTTGTCCAATTTCGAGAATTGTGCCTAAGATTGATAGTTATTGATTGGGCCTTGTTCATTTAGCGTATATTGATAATGTTAATCTGGTTTTGGTTAGATTTGAAGCAATCGAGAGCCGATTTGAGGGGAAAGAGCATCGCGGATTAGTATTTTGGCCCAGGTGGAGGTAAGTATGACTATAAATCTTGTCATGAGGGTATGAAACCCCGGACTTCGTATTTCTCACTATTTTTAGAGTGGCGCACATGCCGGATGACAATTATGTGGTGCGCACTGATTTTTGGATTTGGACTTGGTCCTCTCCATGGCAACTATTGAGCTGCGTATTTTACTCTAAACCATATGTTAAATTGTGTTCTAAAACTATTGCTATATTTGGGTTGTAAGCCATGTTTGGGGCCTCGTGCCGACTTGTTTGGACCCATTTGGGGCTCTTTACTACTATTTCCTCACTGTGCTGACTTATGATTTACACCCAGTCATGTTATGCTTAACCGTTTTCGAAACTCCGCCTTATTTACACTATTTGAAATATAAAATGATGTTTTTGGGTCGAGTACCCCATTTTACTGATATGCCCGAGGAGCTTTTTGAGAGTTGTTGACTAACTGAGGCCGGGGGCCTGATTGTGAGGATATGATATGCCACGAGGTGGCTTGATTTTAGCGCTTGGGCTGAAGGAGCCCCTCCGGAGTCTGTACACACCCCTAGTGAGCTCAAGTACCTACTGAGTGCGAGTGCTGAGTGATTGGGAGGCATGAGTGATTGTGAGCCTGCCCGAGGGGCTGATTATGAGTGACTGTGAGGTATGCCCGAGGGGCTGGTTATGAGTGACTGTGAGGTATGCCCGAGGGGCAGTTTCTGATACATGTTTTTGCCCGAGGGGCTACTTATGATTTGACCACTTTCACTCTAAACTTATGAAATATGTTTTGCCCGAGGGGTTTTTTATGATTTTTATCATTTTTACACTAAACTTCTTGAAAGTTATATTGAAACTATTGGCAATTATATTTCCAAATGATTTTTACTAAAATCGGCTTTTAATCGTGATGATTTAATGTATACACTGTTGGAAAGAAAGGTTATGCCTATTGTGAAATGATGACTTGATTTTATGTGTTTCTTACTGCTCAGACCTGATTTATTTCCATTACTACTGATTTGATGTACTCACATTACTCCATGCACCTTGTGTGTAGATCCAGGTGTTAGGGCAGAGTGAGTTGTGTATCTGTTCCAGAGACTTCTCGGAGATTTTGCGAGGTAGCTGCACGCATCTGCAGTCCTTCTCTCTCTCCTGCTTACTATTATAGAGTTTTTTTTAGTTGTATATTTTCTGTAGATGCTCATGACTAGTGACTCCGGGATCTCGGGGGTTGTATTAAATATTCGGTGTAGCTTTATCTGTTTTAAAAATGTTTAAAAGAAACCATTATGGGTTATCAGTTTAATAATGATGTAAATGGAAGATTATTACGGTATGAGTGTGGTTTTGGTTGGCCTAGTTCCACGATAGGCGCCATCACGACTTGTTTAAATTTGGGGTCATGACAAGTTGGTATCAGAGCGCTAGGTTACAATTGACTCACCGGTCATGAGTAGGTTCAGTAGAGTCTTGCGGATCGGTACGGAGACGTCTGTACTTATCTTCGAGAGGCTGCATATCCCTTAGGAAAATCTCACATTCTTGAATTCTTGTCGTGCGAATCCATTTTATTCAGCCAAGAGCGCAACTCTTGAATTCCTTTCATGTATTCGAACGCGCCCGAGAGAGCTTGGTATCAGCTGTGCATCGACGGCTTGTGACTTCCATGGATGAGATGTGATTTTGGCATGTTGGTAATGGGCCAGTCTGGAGGACTTGAGGCCGGATCATTTTGTGGCTTGAGTGCTAAGATTTTGATTATGTGAGTTGTGCATTTGGGGACTTATATGTCCGTGGGTGTCCTTATTAACGGGACTTTGTGACTGGATGTCTATGTGGTGAGTGTGATTTAATGGTTAGATGTGTTCAGACTGTTGATTTGTGACAAAAGGATTGGCTAGAAATGTGGCAAGAACTATTGAGTGTTTGATTTCAGCCTCGGTTTGGTATATGGCTTCGAGTTGTGAGTGTATTGGAAGACCTCTCATGTTGTTTAGTTATGGAGTGAAGCGGATCTTTCTGTTGGGTTATGAGTCCTTGGTGATGTCTTTTGGGCTGATCATTTCCCCAGTAGCGTTCATGTATTTGATTAACGGTGTATTCCAACAGTAATTGCACTCCTTTGTTATTGTATTCATTGATGGCATCCTGGCGTATACGCATAGCCAGGGGTAGCATACTCAGTATTTGAGGACGCATTATAAGGATTCAGGGAAGAGAAGATCTATGCAAGGTTCTCCAAGTATGAATTTTGTCTCAATTCAGTAGCACTCTTGGGACACGTGGTGTCCAGTGAGGGTATCCATGTGGTTAGACATGTGTGGGTAGAGCTTCCAGAAGCTCAAGATTTCTTTGACCACCGCTCCAGTGTTAGTTCTTCCATCAGCTTTAGGTTCTTATGTCGCGTATTGTAATGCCTCGAGGGTAGGCGTTTGTGTTTAGATGCAGAATGGCGTAGTGATTGCGTGATAGTTATGGTCTTTGGAAGTGTATAGAGAGATATCAGTTTGAGGCTAAGCATGTAGGGGTATCTCCTGCGGGCTGTCCTGGGGTGTGTGATCCTTATGTTGTTCTGTAATAAGTTCTCTTCTACCAGTAAATGATATATGTTGTAATTTGAATTTATATCGCTTGTGGAAGTTGGCATGACTATTACAATGGTGAATGCGAGATTTGCAGATGACTTGAGCTTTTAGACGGGTTGTGTCATTATGGGCGTTGTGAGTTATTGGTTGTCTTGATCGTTGGCTTTGAGCCAAGTGGGGGAGTCTGATGATAAGTTGATTACACGATTATGTGTTGTATTGGTTTCGGTTCGAGGTATATTGGTGAATCAGTTATGACGTGCAGAGGTGGAATCTGGGAATGACCCGAGTAATGGAAATTCTTTGATACAGGTTGTAATGTACTCTATGGGTAGGTGAGTTCTATTGAATGATTGAGTTGTAATTGTAAATGGTGTAGTGGGTGCAGTGTATGAATTTGCTTGTTGCTTCAAGTGTGTGGATTACCTTCCTAGTATGTTGCTGTGCAAATGGGGTCAGGTCATTCTGTCTGCTTGATCGGTGAAATTGAGGTTTGAGTAGAGTGGATGACTCTCGAGAATAGTTCGGATGGATTCAAGGTTGAATATAACAATTGGGAATCTTCAATGTGTGTTCTGGGATAGAATTGAAATTTATGTTGGAGGGTGTCAAGACTTGTGGCATTTCTACATCATCATGGATTCTACATATCGGTATCAAGAAGGTGAAGGTAATGGATTTAGATCGCAGGAAGTCTCTTCAGGGTAAGTATTTTGAATGTGGTACTTTTGGGGATATTTGAGGGAGTATTCAGCGGCTTATGAGCCTCAGACGGTATGGTTTTATGCTTGGGTCTCGTGTGGTGAGTCTGGGTTGAGAATTGCGGTATTATAATTCGCAGGTAAGTCCGAAGGAACTTGCATGAATAGGACAACTTGATAGTAGGTCGGATCGGCATAGTAAGGGATATGATTAGTTCTTTGGGTGTTCATGAGGTAGTAAGTTTTTACAGGTGTTTCTTAGCAATGCTCTTGGGTTTTGGTGACCTGTGTAGTTGCTTGTAACTCGGAAGGGATCATGAAGTTCCCATATTTGTCCTAGGATGGCATGGAATATGCAGTATGTTGGGTAGATTTGAGATATGCGTATGTGAGGTCACGGTTCAGTTCTGGAAAGAAGGTCAAAACAAAATTTCTTAGACAGCATCGGCAGTTTCAGACGACTAGGTAGATGATATAACTATTGGGTGGCTTGATGAGGGTATACATTTCAGAAGGGGAAATGTGCGGAGTTAAGGGTACTTCATTGGTACTTCAACGCTCTCTTGTTGGATTCGATTGTTGCTAATTAAGATTGCTTAGTGGCACAGACGGGTTATAGGGGTATCCTAGTGGGATGATTGAGTATTAGAGGTGTTACATATTCGAGCGGCGGAATTGAGATCAGATATAGTAGTTTGTGCGCTTCATGGACTTCGAGACTGAGAGTTCTAACAGGTTATTTTGTGGTAGTGAACTATGAAAATGCGAGCAAGCTAGTCAGATGTTAGTATGTACCATGGTTCAGTCATTGTGAACTTTTCGGTGAGTAGTCTATCTGTTGTGAGTGACCAAAGTTGATTTAGGGTTATTGGTAGGCCAGTATGCGTGTGTGTTCTGCACCGGGTCGGAATTGTTGACTCCGAATTTCTATTGTTGAGGAATATACCATTCGATTGTCATTGAGTTTATTCATGTTCTGGAGTGATGAATGAGTTACCGTTCGGTGTTGCGAGGAGTTTTGATCGTTGGTTATAGGCACATATGGTGCGATTCTAATTGGGCCTTATAGCTAGAGTTGAGTAAGGTAAGTAATTGGGTATTGCGGGATTGAGACGTATTGGTTATGTACTTTCTGATTCGTGTGGCATGGTATCGTCTGGTTTCCCCGTGGTTGTGGCAACGCACTTTGAGTACTTGATGTCGAATTGCGCATGGTTATTGGTTTTTAGCCAGGTGGCTGGAAGTACTTCATGTGACCCAGCGTTTGGATGGTATCACGCATTGTAGCAGAGTTATGTGGAGGTATGATCCTTGGTGTCAGATTCGTGAGTTTTGATTTTCGATGAGTGTCAGGCTCTTAGTAGGGCGTTGTGGCGGTAATTGTTAATGGCGGGATGGCCATCTTGTGTGAATCATTTATATATTTGATTACATTGGGATGTTGCTATTGAGTGCACGAGTTGCACAGGTTATGGCTTTGAATTGTATTGATGTGGCATGTTATCAGAGTGGTCGTGTCGGATGGGAAGAGGTCATTGGACCTAGAATAAATACTGTCAGAATTGACTACAGCATAGTTGGAAGGATAAATATCGGGAGTCGGCTTAGAAATCTGCTATAATTCCTGTTTGGGAAGGGGGAGCTTCATGTCTGACTGATCGGACGAATGGTTGCTAGTTTCTACGTGTTTCTTTCTTCTTCGGCAGTATATAAAAGTGTTAGAGCGAGGCATTCTTGATAAGAGGTTATGTACCGATATTGGGTTGTTTTGATCAGCTATTGTGATTAGGAGTTATCACCACGAGTATTTGAGTCATGCGGTATATTGTGTAATTGCATCTTGGGTTACGGATATGGCTTGATACAACATGTTCAGAATTGGTCAGTTTATAGTTGTGGGATTTTGATCTTGTAATTACTTCAGAAGTGGAAATTTGGTTCTAAAGTTTATGGGTCAGGTTGGATTTCGAAATTTCAACTGTGTTGTGCTATTGGACCTATATGGGATAGGTGACGTGGGATCACCCCCGAGTATGTGCATGGTGAGGTTACGCGACAGTTTGATGGTGTTGGAGAATAACTCCTAGCACGTTCGAGGATGAACATTTGTTTAAGAGGGGGAGGATGTAACGACCCGGCCAGTCGTTCCGTGAGATTAGCCTCATTTCCCCCGTTTATGCTTTATCGTATGTTGCTTAGCCTATTTATGTTGTGTTGGGTCGGTTGGTTCGGGTTCGGAGTGGTCGTGGTGAGAACCGAGACACTTAGTCTCTTAAATTGGCTTAATAGTTGGAAAAGTTAATCGGGAGTTGACTTATTGGTAAACAACCTCAGAATGTGGATTTTATGGCTCGGATAGCTTCGTTAGGTTATTTGAGACTTAGGAGTGTGTTCGGAATGAAGTTTTGATGTCCGGTGTAGAATTAGTCTTGAATTGGCAAAAGTTAATTTTTGGCGATTTCCGGTCGGCAGTAAAAAATAGGATATCGGGGTCGGAATGGAATTCTGGAAGTTGGAACAGGTTCGTAATGTCATTTTGGATATGCGTGCAAATATTTAGGTCAATCGGATGTGTTTTGGATGGTTTCGGCATCTTTGGTGAAATTTAGAAATTTCAAAGTTCATAGGCTTGAATTTGATGTGATTTTGGTATTTTTGCGTTGTTTTCGGTATTTTGAAGGCTCGACTAAGTTTGAATGATGTTATGGGATATGTTGGTAGGTTTGGTTGTGGTCCCGTTGGCCTCGGGTGTATTTCGGATGCTCAAACGGGCACTTTTGGTCTTTGGGAGATTGCTGGTTTTCTGGTGTTTTAGCAGCAGTGGTTTGTTCATTGTGATCGCGTGAGTTCATCCACAATCGCGTAGAGTAAGTCGAGGCCAGGCAAATTTTGTGAATCACGATCGTGAAGGTAGGAGTGCGATCGTGTAGGGTGAGCAGTCTTGGTCACTGCGTTCGCATGGAGACATTTGCGTTCGCGTAAAAGGACTTAGAATGGAAGTGAGATGATGGAATTGCTCTATGTGATCGCATAGAGCTAATCGCGATCGCATTGTTGTGAGGAGTTGTCTTACGCGATCGCATAGGTGTTTCTGCAACCGCGTAGGGTTAGTTTGGTTGGACAGCATTTTGTTCTTCGCGATCGCATGCCTTTTTCCGCGATCACACAGAGTAATGTCTGGGCAGACAGTTTTAAGTTCTAATTTCGGGGGTTCTTGGCCATAACTCATTTTTCCATTAGAGAGCTCGGGGGAAGGAGAATTTGGACGAGATTTTCAGTGGGATTCTTGTGGTAAGTGTTCTTCAATCATTTTTGGTTTAATTTCATGAATTTTTCTTGATTTTCACCATGCAATTTGAGGAATTAAAGTACAAAATTTGGGGAAAACGGGAGGAAAATTTGAAAATTTCTTTTGGCGATTTGAGTGGGCAATTGAGGTCGGATTTTGGTTAATTTGGTATGGGTAGACTCGTAAGGGAATGGGGATTCTAGTTTTGTGATTTTTATCAAATTTCGAGACGTGGGCTCGGGGCTCGGGTTTGGCCAGTTTCGAGAATTATGCCTAAGATTGATATTTTTCATTGGGCCTTGTTTATTTAGCGTATATTGATGATGTTAATCTGGTTTTGGTTAGATTCGGAGCAATCGGGAGCCGATTCGAGGGGCAAGAGCATCACGGATTAGTATTTCTGCCCGGGTGGAGGTAAGTAATGACTATAAATCTTGTCCTGAGGGTATTAAACCCCGGACTTCGTATTTCTCACTATTTTTAGAGTGGCGCACACGCCGGATGACGAGTGTGTGGCGTGCACTAATTTCTGGATTTGGACTTGGTCCTCTCCGTGGAAACTATTGAGCTGTGTATTTTACTCTAAACCATATGTTAAATTATGTTCTAAAACTATTGCTATATTTGGGTTGTAAGCCACGTTTGGGGCCTCATGCCGACTTGTTTGGACCCCTTGGGGGCTTTTTACTGTTATTTCCTCGCTGTGCTGATTTATGATTTACACTCAGTCATGTTATGCTTAACCATTTTCGAAACTCAGCCTTATTTACACTATTTGAAATATAAAATTGTGTTTTTGGGTCGAGTACCCCATTTTACTGATACGCTCGAGGGGATTTTTGAGAGTTGCTGACTGAATGAGGCTGAGGGCCTGATTGTGAGGATATGATATGCCACGAGGTGGCTTGATTTTAGCGCTTGGGCTGAAAGAATCCCTCTGGAGTCTCTACACACCTCCAGTGAGCGCAGGTACCTACTGAGTGCGAGTTCCGAGTGCCGAGTAATTGGGAGGCATGAGTGATTGTGAGGTTTCCCGAGGGGCTAATTATGATGACTGTGAGGTATGCCCGAGGGGATGATTATGAGTAACTGTGAGGTATGCCTGAGGGGCAGTTTCTGATACATGTTTTTGCCCGAGGGGCTACTTATGATTTTACCACTTTCACTCTGAACTTATGAAATATGTTTTGCCCGAGGGGCTTTTTATGATTTTTATCATTTTTACACTAAACTTCTTGAAATTTATGTTGAAACTATTGGCAATTATATTTCCAAATGATTTTTACTGAAATCGGCTTTTAAGCGTGATGATTTAACTTATACACTGTTGGAAAGAAAGGTTGTGCTTATTGTGAAATGATGAGTTTATTTTATGTGTTTCTTACTGCTCAGAACTGATTTATTTTCATTACTACTGAGTTGGCGTACTCACTTACTCCCTGCACATTGTGTGCAGATCCAGGTGTTAGGGAAAAGTGAGCTGTGTATCTGTTCCAGATACTTCTCGGAGATTTTGCGAGGTAGTTGCACGCGTCCGCAGTCCTGCTCTCTCTCCTGCTTACTATTACAGAGTTTTTTTTGGGAGTTGTATATTATCTGTAGATGATCATGACCAGTGACTCCAGGATCTTAGGGGTTGTATTTAATATTCGTTGTAGCTTTATCTATTTTAAATATGTTTAAAAGAAACCTTTATGGGTTATTAGTTTAGTAATGATGTAAATGGAATATTATTATGGTATGAGTGTGGTTTTGGCTGGCCTAGTTCCACGATAGGCGCCATCACGACTGTTTAGATTTGGGGTCGTGATAGAAACTCATTACATCTGTCTTGCTCTTGGGCGGTGGCGACTCTCGAATAGCTTTGATCTTTGAAGGACCCAGTTCTATCCTTTTTCTGCTTACGATGAAACCTAGCAATTTTCCAGCAGGCATTCCGAATGCACATTTTGCAAGATTCAACTTCAAATTATACCTCCACAAACGTTTGAAAATTTTCCTCAGCTCGTCCAAATTTTCTGAAATTTTCCAAGATGTGATGATGAAGTCATCCATATATACATCGATTTATGAATCATGTCATGAAATAGGGTCGCCATGGCCCTCATGTAAGTAGTAGTTGTGTTTATGAGACCAAACAACATGACTTTGTAGCAGTAAACTTCCTATGGTGTAGTGAATGTTGTCTTTTCTGCATCTTCTTCGTGCATCAGGATCTGGTGGTATTCGGAAAAATAATCCAAGAACGACTGCAGTTCATGCTTCTCGCAGTTTTCAATTAGGATATGAATGTTTGGTAAAGGGAAATCGTCCTTCAGGCTGGCTTTGTTGAGATCTCGATAATCCACATATATCCTGATCTTCCCGTCCTTATTATGCACTAGGACGATATTTTCCAACCATGTAGGATAGTTGGTGACCCTCACTACATTCGTCTCTATTTTCTTGATTACTTCTTCTTTTATCCATAATATCAAATCGGGCTCGAATTTTTTGTGTTTTTGTTTGACTGGTGGTCTAGCAGGGTTAGTAAGAAATCGATGTGAAATGATATTAGTACTTAACCCAGGCATGTCATCATATGACCATGCAAACACATCAATGTATTGTCACATAAACTCGACTAACTCTTCCTTCCGCTCTGATCCTAGATGGATTCTGATTCTAGATGGATTCTGATTCGGGTTTCTTTAACGTCCTCTTTGCTCCCGAAGTTGACCATTTCTCTCTCTTCAAGGTTAGGATTTTTATGGCTTTCTAGTTGTTCAATTTCTTGTGGGAGATTATTTGGCATCATACTCTCATCGTATTCCTCATAATCTGGATCGCTTTGCTCGACGGTTTCATTACATGTCATAGTCACAGAACGCAAGTTTTTATCATTTTGATTACTGAAAAGAAAAACTAAGTATAAATGAAGCGATAAATAATTTTGCAATAATCTTAAGAAAGCAATTCTTTTTATTTCATCAAAAGAGGAACGTCTGAGCGTTCAAAGAGGTAAATGACAAAAAAGTACAGACACGGTTCAAGCCTCAATTGACCGTGCGCTCTTTTTAAATGTTTTACAATTCCATACTACCAAGACTCTCGACGAACCAAAGACGGACTGGTGGTCCAATTCCGCAGGTCCTCTATTGGTCCGGCATCTTGAATGGTCTGTGTCTTGATATCAATTCCTTCACAGCATTCCTCGATCATGGTCACGAACAACCTTCCCATTCCATCGATGATGTCGTCTTCTGGTGTTGAGCTCTGACCTATGCCCAAAACACGATCTGGCACAAAAGCCTTTTTTCGAAGCTACCGGTGCAAGTCTTCCCAGCCGGATGCTGATACCTACGTCGGCTCTTCCTTTCTGCCCATTTGGATCAATTGACTCGGTTCCCATCTAATCGGGCTCCCAGTCTGGTTCCTAGTCTATATTCGTACATCATAATTTCCCTCATGGCCATCTTTGATATATACAGCGACCACATTCCTAGTTTTTGCTCAATCTCTTCTACTTCAGTGGTCTGCATGATCTCAACTACGTGGAAAGAAACCATGTCTATTCCCTCTATAAATAGAACTGCATTTTCCAAATAAGTTGATTGGCTCCATTCTCCATGGACTACGATCTCTTGACAACCCCATTTGAACTTCATACATTAGTGTGGGGTAGATGGGACGACCCCTACCATGTGTATCCAAAGTCTTCCTAGAAGTAATTTATATGAAGATAAAATATCCATCACTTGGAATAGTATGGGAAACTCAACCGGTCCGATCTACAGAGCCAAATAGATTTCTCTAATGACATCCTTCTGCAACTCGTCAAAATCCCTTACTCTCACATGACTTTCCTTGACTCTCTTAGATGGATACCCAACTCTCGTAGAGTAGAGAGCGGGCAGATATTGACTCCTGATCCTCCATCAACCAGTACTTAGTGTTGATACCCAATTTTTTCCATATATATTTTATAAATACATATATACTTTAAAAATAGGGCATGAGCATTTTTCCATAATTTTTAAGGGCCTTTAGTCAATTTATTCTTGCATAAATAATTGTTAATTGCATCACAAGTAATTTTATAATGATTTGTTATTTAATTTTCATCATCTACATCCATATTAAGCTTTAAATATTTTTGATATATTTATTATAATTATATCTGCATTTTTAGGCTAAAATTGCATATTTTGCAATAATAGCCCATATATATGCATAATACATTATTTATACAAAAATGACTTTATATATTTTTATAATGTTAAGTAATTATATTAAATTATTTTGTATTCACAAGTGATATTTTGTTATTTATTAATTATTTTTTATAAATTATTTATTTGTTAAAATAGGTATTTACAATCTAGCCCCTAAAATCCCCATATCCGGATTTAACCCAACACCCTTATTAGCCCAAACCCCAACCCTAACTCATTACCTATTCACCCGCCGCCTTTAAACTCTCATACTCCCTTCTCTCTCTGTCAAACCCTAGCGCCATCACTCCCCAATCCTCTTCGATTCCGGCTAACATGGAATCAATCCATGATTTGCTTACCTATTTTGTAATATTCTACCTTTATACGTATGTTTTTGACATCACTTGGTTCTTGCCCTATTTTTGGAAAGAACTAACTCAATAATGGGTAGATTCACCCTGATTTTATGAAGATCTGGACGATCTTCCATCTCTATACATGCTATATTGAACGATCCTTGCATTTTTGGCCTGATTCAAGGCATTAGTCTCAACTACGGTTTGAGATCTTTCCTTATTCTTTACTGATTTCTTATTGATACTCTTTACTTTCTCGTATTTGACTGATATTTTCCTTCTTTCTGTTTAATTTATCGTGTTCCTTTATTTTTTACTTTATTTCGCCCTAATTATGATTTTAATCGATCTTTGTATGATATTTTTCTCGGATTCTCTGTTAGTTTACTGAACTCCCTTGTTTATGTATTATTTGCCCTAAAAATTAGACTCTAAATGATTCTGTGTTTAATACTTAATATGTTTCCTGTTTATACTATAATACTATATAAACCCCTCCCATCTCCCCTTTTGGAGACTCGAATCATTATATTCTCACTAAGGAACGTAGGGCTTGGTTCTGTGTTCTCTTTGCCCTCTCTCATGTATTTCCGGTCTTGGCCGGCTGAAAGCCAAGGCGAAATAATTCGGGATCTCGACTATTGTGGTGTATTTCTTATTTTCTTGCCTAACTGGTGAGTGACTATCCCTTTGTCATTTTACTTCTATGAACTGTTTGTGAACCAGCTTGTTTAAAGTCCATTATGAGCATGACTCTGCCAGTTTCATGTTTATGTGATTTTCTTTAGTTCTATAATCGACGTTATTAGTTCTGAGACTGTTTATATTGAATAACATGAACCCTAGGGATTATCTTAATGTATTTTAACTTGTTTCATATATGTTGTTTTGCTAGTTCTGGACTTGTCCTAAACTTAACACCTTTAGGTTAATACTAGTATGTTCATCAGCTAATCAGTCCGGAATCTTTACAAACTTGTATTATTATGTCTTGGTTGTATTAAGTCCCTTTTCTATCATTCATTTCCTTTGATAACTTGTCTGTTGGTGTGTCTTGCATTCCTTGGATTCCACATGATTACTTGACTTTTGCCTTAATACCATGTCTCAATGTTTTCCTGTGATTAGACAAAGTTGTCCTAAATGTTAGCATGTATACTTAGCTTAATTAGGCCTTTCAGATTTTAACTTATTAAAACTTTATACTTGAGCATGAACAACTTTGCAAATCTTGCCAATTTGTCTTCTTAGTGCAATTCTGCCTACATATTATGTGTTTTAAACTCTGTGATGATGGATTTTCTAAACTCAAACCTGTTTTAAAATATGTCCTTTACCATTGTCTCTTTTTGTATACTGTTACCCCAAACCTATTATTATGTCCTTAGGTTCTATCCTTAACCTCCTCAGTGTGAGCACTTCTCGAGGTCCATGTGAGACCCTTGTGAACTCTGAGACACTGGGGTTTGGTTCCTAATCTCTTTTGAATTATTTCTAAGCATTTCTTTCTCTAGTGTGAGCATTTCCATGGGTCCCCTGAGGCCCTTGGGAACTTTGACACACTGGAAACCTGGTTCTAATGTACTATGAATACCTATGTTGTGTTATTATTATGGTTGAAGGCTTGGTTCCTATTTGGGCCTATGAAGGCTCCTTATAGTGTAATTATTACCATTTTGTAATTTATTTGATATTCTGGGCTGTAATAACAGATTTGGAGATATTTAGTAAAGCTGGGGGTTTTTACTTATATCATTTGTTAAAACTGGGTAGAAATCCTGCCTATAGGATTTAATTGTGTTGATTGAACTATGTGAGTACTGTGTTGTGTTTAGAAATCCTGCCTATAGGACTTTCATGATCATTTTGATTATGTGCTTTACATTTTGCATACTAAAGATCCTGCTTTTGTTTAATTCTGTACATTAGAAATCCTATTCATATGGTTTATACATGTTTTCAACAAACGTGCATTAGAAATCATGCCTATAGGACCTTGTTGTTTGAGCTAATTATCTTTCCTGGCAATCTGTTTAAATTTTTCCCATATACAGTTAATAGATATCATGCCTATGGGAAAATCAGTTTTAAACTTAGAAATCCTGCCTATAGGACTTTCATGATCATTTTGATTATGTGCTTTACATTTTGCATACTAAAGATCCTGCTTTTGTTTAATTCTGTACATTAGAAATCCTATTCATATGGTTTATACATGTTTTCAACAAACGTGCATTAGAAATCATGCCTATAGGACCTTGTTGTTTGAGCTAATTATCTTTCCTGGCAATCTGTTTAAATTTTTCCCATATACAGTTAATAGATATCATGCCTATAGGAAAATCAGTTTTAAACTTAGAAATCCTGCCTATAGGATTTAAATCAATCTTGTGATAGATATCATGCCTATAGGACTAAAAAATCAATCTAACATTTAGAAATCATGCCTAAGGTTTGAGTCAATTCAGCAATTAAAAAGCATGCCTATAGGATTGAAAAAGAATAAAACTTGCCTTTATAAGTTAAAATCAGTGCTACACTTAGAAATCATGTCTATAGGTCTATAATCAACAAGCTTGTAGAAATCATGCCTATAGGATTATGTCGATCGATTCTGAATGAAATGACTACTGTCAATCACTTAGACAATATATTTGTAGGACTTAATAATGATTCTGGGTTTATAATTGTGACATATTACTGCCTGAAGTGCCCAGATTCATGCTGAATAAAATCAGTAAGCAAACAAATAGGTCGTAATGCTCGCCTTAATAAAATTGTCTCAGCATTCTATTTTACCGCATAGATATCCTGCCTATAGGATTCCAAAATTAATGAAGTTTGCGTGTTTTTTGTTGTCTACTTGTGAAGGTCAATGTGAGCCCATACTTGTTCCCTTATCTGAAAGTCCTATTTGTTTTTGTTTGTCACCTAGATTCCACATTTTAAGTAATATAGGTTGGTCTAGAACTATCCCAAATAAAGGTCATAATACCTCCAGGGCCATAGGTAAGGAATGGGTAGTGCACGCATAAGGAACAAGCTATAAACTACTAGAAAGCTTAAGTAACAACTTAAAGATAGTAATTGGGTAGTAAGGACATTATAGTCTGTGCGCTAAGTACTATGAGTAACATCCCGACTTGAGGGAGTTAATAAGTATTGCATGGAATGATCATATAGGCTAAAAAAGTTTAGACCCCCCCTCCCCCATACTCCTGTTTAAAATAAATTGAATATCGTATTTGTCCAAATTGCTTTCTCCCCATTTAGACTAATTCTCTTAATTTAATTTCAGTCGGGACCCACCGTTGTGTACCTCGAGGGGTGCCTAACACCTTCCCCTCAAGGTAATTTGAGCCCTTACCCGATCTCTGGTGATGTAAACTGGTTATATGAGTTAATTGCTCTAGGTGCCCTAACGCACGTTAATCCGTTAGGTGGCGACTCTTCCAATTCCAAACCGATCCCGAAAAAGGAGTTGTCCCAAAAATGTCGAATCCCAATTTTGGGAGGAAAAATGGGGCGCGACACTTAGGACACTACCTTATCTCCACATTTGAAAATGATATGTAGAGCTTTGTTGTGACCCACGCCTTCGATAGGAAGCTCTCTCTTTAGAAAGTGATCATATTTGCTTCGACTATTTTCCCAATGGTTGTTGCCAGTGCCTCAATAGTGGTGTTTCTTGGCATGCTCACCCCACTTAACACTTTCATCATAGCGTCTTTATGACTGTCAAAACTCATTAGTAAATCCATGATTGATATTTGTGTCGGGGTTTTTCTTCAGTTGTTCCTCCATGGAGTATTATTTGGTTGATATCTTCTTCCAGAATTTTGCAGCCTCCGAATCTATTATATTTCTTCTCTGAATCTGCTCCCTTCCCAGATTCTCTCGGTTTTCATCCTCAGGAGGTAACACCTCCCCGACCTAGTCATATTGTGAGCCTCTATGGAATCCGTCATCTTAGTTTTCCCTTTCTATTGACATGTCCATGGGACTATTTTGTATTCTTGTTGACCCAACTCACTGCATGATTTTGAAGATTGACAAATGCCTACCCAGTTGAACCAGGTCCTTCAGGAAAACATCTCGAACGAACCAATTGGCACAAGAACCGTACATGCACAGGAGATAAACGTGATCTGTGAATTATCCATGAACTAAGAGGTTGTCTCCTAATGCGAAAAGGTTTAAAATTGATAAGGGGTTAGATTTCGAGTTTAGCAAGGACAGAAATAAAGGAAGGAAGTTGAGATAAACACAAACTCTTCCACCAAGGAAGAGTTGCATTAGAACTAAACAAGAACATCTTAACTTCTGGCGCTATATAATGTTGAAGTATTCCTACTGAAGA
>ML435492.1:38807-81402 GCA_005239525.1 Nicotiana knightiana
AGATGAACGACCTAGAGGTAATACTCGAATTGGGGATCATACCTTTAATGTAAGTACTACTGAGCTTGTCTCAATATTGAGGAACATGGGAGACAAGGTTAAGTGGCCCAAAAAGATGCGATCAAATCCAAATAGAAGGAACCCAGATCACTGGTGTTAATTCCAAAAT
This sequence comes from Nicotiana knightiana, assembly GCA_005239525.1. NCBI lineage: Eukaryota > Viridiplantae > Streptophyta > Magnoliopsida > Solanales > Solanaceae > Nicotiana > Nicotiana knightiana. The sequence continues at coordinate 38,977 of ML435492.1, forward strand.
GATCATGGGCACAAAACTGCGGATTGCAGATTTTTACAAGGTGAAGTAGAAAATTTATTGAAACAGGGCTATTTAACAGAATTGTTTAGTGATAAAGGTAAACAGGCATATATGAAGAACAGGCAGGAGCCCCCAAATCCTCCTTCTCCAAAACGAACCATCAACGTGATACACGGAGGTGAAGAAGTAAACGGAGTGGTCTGCAAAACGACCACAAAGTTCACAATTACATATGGGAAACGGGTTCGTGAAAATATGGAAAAGGACGATATAACCTTCGATGATGCAGATATCAGTGGATTAATGCTTCCTCAAAATGATGCTCTGGTAATATCTTTACTTATTTATGACACTAACATAAAAAGAATGTTGATTGATCCAGGCAGTTCAGTCAATATCATTTTGCTAAGAGTCGTGGAAGAAATGCTACTGGGGAATCAAGTAATCCCAAAAGCACGAGCCATATCAGGGTTTGATAACTCTACGATTATAACAAAAGGAGAAATTGAGCTTAGCACTTATGCTAAGGGGGTGATCAAAAGTACCAGGTTCCAAGTCATTGATACTGACATGGCTTATAACGTAATCGTGGGAAGGCCATGGATCCATGACATGAAAGCAATACCCTCCACCTTGCATCAGGTAATTAAATTCCCTTCTAAATGGGGAATGCAGCAAATTAGAGGCGATCAGCAAACCGCAAGAAATATAAACTATGTGGTACACTACAACAAGAAAATAGAGGTGGAAGAATCACGAGATAAGGGAATCTTCCAAGCGGGTAACACCGTCCAAACAGGCATGGAAGAAATTACTACCCAAATAGGCACGAAAGGTATTATTGCTTAAATAGGTACGAATGAAAATACTTACGAGAAGGTGAACCAAGTTGCCACGGAAGGTGCATTAGACCACACGGATGCAGATTTCAGACCGGACGTCATTCATGAACCGGAGGAAGATGAGCACATCAAAACAACTACGGAAGAGCTCGAAGTTGTTCCATTGTCTGAACAAAAGCCTGAACAAAAAGTGTATATAGGCACGAGGCTGGGCCCCGGTCGAAGAGAAGAAAAGAAAGCAAGGACCATTCAAGAACCAAGTTATCGACGAAGAGGTACAGAAACTCTTGAAGATTGGTTCGATACGAGAGGTAATGTACCCTAACTGGCTAGCAAACACCGGTGGTAGTACCTAAAAACAATGGCAAATGGAGAGTATCCGTAGATTATACTGTCTTAAGTAAAGCATGCCCCAAAGATTCATTGCCATTGCCACATATAGATCAAATGATTGATGACACAGCAGGTCATGAATTATTAAGCTTTTCAGATGCATATTCTAGTTATAATCAGATTAAAATGGATCCCTCAGACGAGGAAAAAACCTCCTTTATTACAAACAGGGGGACTTATTGTTATAAAGTCATGCCTTTTGGCTTGAAAAATGCGGGAGCCACATATCAAAGGCTAGTGAGCAAGATGTTCCAGGAACATCTAGGAAAAACAATGGAAGTCTACATTGATGACATGCTGGTAAAATCAACATGGGCAGAAGACCATTTCCAACACCTCTCTACTACTTTTGATATTTTACGTAGGTATAATATGAAGCTAAATCTAGAAAAATGCACTTTTGGAGTGCAATCAGGTAAATTTTTGGGTTTCCTTGTATCGAACAGAGGAATAGAGGTAAATCCCGCTCAAATTAAAGCTATAGAAGAAATACCTGATATTTTAACAAATAAAAAAGAAGTTCAAAGACTAACAGGGAGAATAGCAGCTTTGGGAAGATTTATTTCTAAGTCTTCCGAAAAAAGTTTTAAATTCTTCTCAGTTATCAAAAAGCAGAATCAGGTTGAATGGACTGGAGAATGTCAGCAAGCCCTCAAGAATCTGAAGATTTATCTATCAAAACCACCGCTGCTTTCAAAGCCAAAAGAAGGGGAAAGATTGTACATCTACCTGGTTGTTTCAGAAATTGTTGTAAGTGTAGTACTGATAAGAGAAGAAAAAGGTAAGCAATCACATATCTATTATGTAAGTAAAACTTTGCTAGATGGTGAGACTAGATATCCACATCTGAAAAAGCTGGCCTTAGCTTTAATAATGGCATCTAGAAAATTACGACCATATTTTCAATGTCACCCAATCACCATTGTGACTTCATATCCTTTAAGAAATATTCTGCATAAACAAGAATTGTCCGGAAGATTAGCCAAGTGGGCCATAGAAATAAGTGAGCATGAAATAATCTATCAGCCTAGGACTACAATTAAGTCTCAAATACTAGCTGATTTTGTTGCTGACTTTAGTAATAGCACTATCCCTGAAGTAGAAAAGGAGTTACAACTTTTTAACGGTGCTAATCCGAGCCTATGGACCCTATTCATCGATGGCTCCTCAAATATAAAAGGTGTCGGCTTAGGCATAGTCTTAATATCATCCACGGGTGAAAAGACACGGCAAGCTATCAAGTGTTATCCTATAACTAACAATGAAGCAGAGTACGAAGCTGTTATTGCAGGGCTTGAACTCGCACGGGAGCTCTCAATCGAGCAAATCGTGATCAACAGCGACTCCCAACTGGTAGTAAATCAGATGCAGGGGACTTACATCGCTCGAGAGACTCGAATGCAACAGTATCTTGAAAAAGCACGAGAGCTCGTGAGACAATTCAAAACATGGAAGGTAATGCAAATACCTAGAGAGGAAAATGCAGAAGCAGATGCATTAGCTAACCTCGCAGCAGTCACGGAAGTAACAAACAAAGACAATGCAATTGTCGTCCAACTATTCCACTCAATGATCGACCAGGACAGGAATGAGGTAACTTTCAATAACTTAACCTGGGACTGCAGAAACAAAATTCTTAATTTTTTGCAGAATGGCACCGTACCTGAAGACAGGAAAGCAGCTCAAGCACTTCGCCGCAAAGCTGCACGGTACTGCCTTATTCGCAACTCGCTTTATCGCAAGATGTTCGGAGGACCCCTAGCTAAATGCCTCGGACCTAACCAAACGGAATTTGTGATGAAAGAAGTCCACGAAGGACACTGTGGAAATCACTCAGGGGCGAGGTCCTTAGTGAAAACCCTAATCAGAGCTGGATACTATTGGCATAAGATGGAAGAAGAAGCTGAGAACTTCGTATCCAAATGCGACAGGTGCCAAAGGTTCGCCAATAACATGCATCGACCAGCGGAATTATTGCATCCAATAATATCCCCATGGCCTTTCATGAAATGGGGGATGGACATAGCGGGACCTCTTCCCAAAGCTAAAGGACATGTACGTTTTTGCTCATGCTAACCGACTATTTTACAAAATTGGTAGAGGCAGAAGCGTTCAAACAAGTGCGAGAAAAGGAAGTTAAAAGCTTCTTATGGAGAAANGGTCAAGCTGAGTCAACGAATAAGGTCATCATCAACAACCTAAAGAAGCGGATGGATAAATCCAAAGGAAACTGGCCGGATGAGTTACCAGCGGTACTATGGGCATACAAAACAACTTCAAAAATAGCCACGGGAGAAACTCTGTTCGCACTTGTCTATGGCTCAGAAGCCTTAATACCAGTCGAGATTGGCGAACCAAGCATAAGGTTCACAACAGCCATGGAGGAAGCAAACGACGATGAATTAAGGACCAATCTGGACCTGCTCGAACCACGGAGAGAAGCAGCACTGATACGGATGGCAGCTCAAAAGCAAATCATAGAGCGTTATTACAACCGTAAAGCTCATCTCATGTACTTCAAGATTGGGGACTTCGTCCTCAAAAAAGTCTTTCAATCAACAAAAGAAGCAGGCGCAGGAAAGCTAAATCCAAACTGGGAAGGACCCTAAAAAAATCCGAGGCATAGCTGGGAAGGGCACCTATGAGTTGGAAGCTATGGACGGAAGAGTTCTACCAACAAGATGGAACGCCATCCACCTAAAGAATTATTACTTCTAAAGAAAAGAAATACCCCCGGTCAGGTATCACACGTTCGATTTTATTTTGAACATTTAAAAATTTTAGTAACTTTTTTATATGATAGGCATAAAGCTAACCCATCACCAGATGATGATATTAGACCTATAAATACGCGAGGAAATAACACAATTCCCGGTCTAGGGTTACACTTTCTGATGGACGTTTTAAAGGGTCCAGCAATCATCATCTAAAAAAACTATATACCTTCGAGTCCGGAATATTTTTCCTTTTCAGGAAAAGGACCACAAGGAAGGAATAATCAAGTGCTCGAGATCTCATTCTTCAAAGCTCAAACACTTGGGGGACTATACAGTATGGAAGGCTAAGACGAAGCAAAGAAGACTATCAGAAAGTCAAAAGCTCGAGCCTGAAGACCCATCTACCCAACGAGACAAGTGACACGAGCAGAATCGAAAGAAATCAAAAGAGCCATCCAAATACAAAGCCTAATGCAAAAAGCAAAAACCTTCGAACATATTCAGGTTGAAAGGCAAAATATTAGTCACGAGAAAGAAATGTACATCTTTATACTTATTTAAAACTGTTGTAACAAAAACAGTTAGGGGTAAAAGATCATCATCATTTGTACTTACTCAAAAAACTGTTATCAAATAAAACAGTTACGAATGAAAGATTAAAATCCATGTATTTGTTCAAAAAATTGATCAAATAAAATAGTTACGAATGAAAGATCAAAATCCATGTATTTGTTTAGAAAATTGTTGTCAAATAAAATAGTTACGGATGAAAAAGCATTTTTCTCGTGCTTATTATAAAACTGTTTTCAATAAAAACAGTTGCGGGTAGAAACCCCAATCTTTATAAAAACTGTTACTAGTGAAAAGCAGTTGTTCCCTTGTATTAATATCGAAAAACTGTTACCTATGAAAAACAGTTACGAAATACAAGGGTATATCAAATCTGTTAAACAAAAACAGTTGCAACATGAGTTTTAGACGATAATCAAACACATGTAAAATGTCGTGGAAGTTCAAACAAAAAACTTTCCTTGGAAACATTCTTAAACATGTGTAAAATTCCTATCACTCTATTGCATTATCATGAAGTTGAGACGTCTTCTTCATGTCAATCATAAAGGGCCCTCTTTCATAAATGAAGCCTACTACAAAAAGGCTCACAAACACCGTACCTACTATGAAAAGGTACGAGTGATTACAGCATCCTCATACAAAAATTGAGAGGTAAAAACAAAAACCTCGAAAAATAAAGCATGCAAAAGACTTAAAGAGTGAAACAGAAACTCAACGGAAAACAAAAGTCATACTAGCATTAATATATTAAAACGGCTAAGTAAAAACTAAGTATTAACTTATACTTAGCCGTATAGAATTTTTATACATTGAGGTGCCCCTAAGTTGTCATTTGGGGACTTTAAAGAGATCCAAATTTACCCCGATGGGACTGGGGGTAACTAACAATTGAGACAAAGATAAAATAAAGGGGTGAACCAACTAAACTTCTTCAGGAGGGGGGTTGACTTCACTGGCAGAAGGAGCAGGAGAAACTAGGGATGAAGAGGCACGAGCAGCTGGAGTCTCACCATCAGGTGAAGAGAGGTTATGACCTTGTTGAGCCTTCTCCATGGCTTCCTTAGTTTTAGCTATTTCAGCACTAAGGTCGAAACCCTCTTGACTCATTTCCGTCAATGTGTCAAGGCGAGAATTCATATACGCCCAGCTCACATCAACAGCAGCCACCTCTTCAAGATCTTCATAATCCCTTTCCCATACTTGAAGCTCAGCTCTCAATCTGTCCTTCTCCGCTTCAGCAGCTTCATGGGCGGCCCTTAACGGTACAATCGACTCCTCCAGAGTTTGAATTTTATCTAAAGCCTTACACAGTTCCTCTTGAGTACGAGTGAGTGATTGCACGAGCTCGCCTGAGTATTCCTCCTTCTGCCCCAACAAGTTTTTCAAGTCTCTAATCTCCTCTGAGGCACGGGACANTCTTCTAAGGCATCCATGTCAATCCTTAGGCTATCATACTGGCTTACCAATTATCAGCATCGGCCTGCAACTCTTTTGTCTCTTGATCCGTATTTGATATCCTCTCTATAAGCTTCATGCCTATAAGATTAATCTACAATAAATAAACCGATCAGATATGATAAATTTCATATACGAAAATGAAAGAGGATAACCTGCATCATACCTTCAAAGAGGTATGCACTACTTCATTGGACCATGTAAGAGCATTATGGCTGGCTAGCTTGGCTTTCTCAGTGGGACCTATCAAAGGATTGAGACACACTTCGGGCTCACCCGTTTTCTTGAAAAGACTCCCCTCAGCTGGAACCTCTATTACCACCTGCCGCATCTCTCTGCTGGAAGACCCTACTTCCCTAGCGGAAGGCATGGAAGCAGGCAGAGATGAAGCAGCAACAGGCACAGGGGGTTGAGGAGCTGGAGAAGCCACAGGCAAAGAAGTAGGAACGGAGGGTTGAAGAGTTGAGGAAGCCACGGGAAAAGTAACAGCAGAAGCCGTAATAGCCAAATGAGCAGATGAGACAACTTCTCTTAAAGAAGCAGGAAAGATAGCAGCCAAAGGGACATCGTCAAGAGCAAGGTCAAAACCTTCATGGAACAGGTAATTTATAGACTTATGAATGGGGGAATGTGAAACATCTTCAAAGGTAGAGGGCTCAACCACATACACGTAAGGCAAGGTCATGGGTGTAAACTCATCATCTGAAACCACCCGCCTTCTCCGTGGCCTGTGTACTAAAGCACCCTCGTCTTCTTCTTCTACGAAACGAGACTCACCAATCTTCCTCTTCGAGGAAGACAAACCAACAATAATCTATTGGGCTTGAGCCAAAGACATCTTCGGATAGATGAAGCAGACACCCCACGAGTAGAGAACCCTATCAAAAGGGAAAAAGTTAAGCGACAAAGAAAGAAGAGACTCGAGTAAGGAAAGAAGCAAGAACAAAAGCTTCACTTACCGTGGGTCTTTACATGCCAACCATACCTCCCAGCGAGTTACTTCCAAGATCTCTCTTCTAAAGAAGCAACGGACAATAATTTTTCTAACCAATCACGGATACCGGAGACATTCTCAACAGTATCCATGATTGTTGAGAGAAGAAAAAATAGATACAGTGTTAGTAAAACATCTCAAGTCAGAACGAGGAAAAGTAAATAGATGTAAGCTAAAGCATACTCACGTGCACGATTCCACTTCTCAGGGAAGGGAAGATTTTCTTCACCCACTAAACCAACAGTGGGTACAGCAACATACCGGAGGTACTAACTCCTATCCTTATCATCTCCAGGGGTTACCAGCACTCTTTTTCTCCTAGCAGTCAGAGTAAAAACTCCTTCACGAAACAAGGTAGGAGAGTAGAGATGAATAATATGGTTGAAAGTAAAAGGAACTGAGGCTAAAGAAGCTAAACTCCTAAGACATGCGATAACTTGCCACACAAGCGGACCAACTTGTCCTAAGCAGATATTGAAGAAATGGCATAATTCAATTATGACTGGGTCAATGGGAGGTCTAAACCCTAGATTAAAAGGGTACGTATAAACAAAAGAATATCCCATCTTGTAAGACGTTATTCTTTGATTACTATTCGGAATGTAGACAGGGAAATCAGGCCTCCAAAAACACTCCCTACGAACAAGGAAAATCTGACCCTCAGTTATAAGGGTTGGATACCTTTTGACACTCTCAAGGGAAGAAGATTGGTCTACAAGAACTTGATTATCTCTAGCAAAGACAAACTCAGCAGGAACAATTTCATCAACTCCAGGTTCACAAAGGTGTTCACCTCTACCTCTAGACAAAGACCAAGAAGCCCTAAACCTCAGAGAAACTAGAGACCTAGCGGAAGGAGGGGGAACTATCTGAGAAGAAGAGGAGCCTCTCGAAGGAGTGGATCCTAGACTCCTAAGTCTACCACCCCTCCGACTCCTAGTCGGAGCAGAAGATGGCGTTAAATTTTCAATATCTATTACTCCCTGAGGTTGATTTGAAGAAGACATGTTTACAAAGGCAAGAAGAAAGTTCTTTACAAAAGACAAAGTTAGAAAGTGTTTCGTGGAAGCAAAGAAAAGAAGAAAGGTATTTATACTTGAGGACAACCGTCAAACATGGGGAAAAAAAAAGAAAAATAATGATGAGAAGTCATAATTGAAGATGTCACTTCGAGACTGACACAGCCGCAAAAAGCCCTAAAAGGTGCCGAGTAAATGCAGAACCAATCCGAGAAAGACACGTGGTATGAGCATTAAATGGAAGTGACAAACGACGCCTATGGTTCAGAGAAGGATACAATGTNAGGTATGATCATTAAATGGAAGTGGCAAATGACGCCTATGGTTCAGAGAAGGATCCAATGTTTCGAGGTAAAGCGGCGGCAAAATATTCCCGCCATAAATGAGTATCCACTTACCAAATATTAATAGATAAATATATGGTAAGTGGGGAGACTATCTGTATTGGTAAAAAAGAGTTTCACACATAAGACAACTCTTGACAACTCAGCCAGTTATGTGGACACAGGAGAACGCGACAGCTGGATGTGATTCTTTGAAGAGGTACGGGACAAAGAGGCACGATTCAATAAACCCCACGAGCTCATCATCCACGGGAAACTCAACCTGATCAAGACAGGGAAGAGACACGGTCAAAATGAATCTAGACAAAGTTACGGGCAGATTCAAGGACCCACAATTGATTACTCGTACGTTATGTAACCGTACCCTAATTACCGTTATCCTTTGTAACGCCCCATTAATGTCATAATTAGTCATTATGGGCAATCATAGCAAGAGTTGTATGTTATATCAAGGAATCTCCTATATAAGGGAGAGGAATACAGCTTGTAAAGGCATCTAATTCTCGAATACAATCTACTTTGCTTTTCTATATTTCTGCAATATTGTCTTTATTCATTTTTCTCTATTTCCTTGATTATCAGTAACCCGTGTTCATCCTAGAAATATCTTTAGTCAAAGGATCTAATTCTTTGGTTAAACAGTGCCAATTCCCCGATATGTTGTAATTCTTGCCCCAAAGATTCCATCTCCTGGGGCATGTTGGCTACATGTTTGTCATTCCTCGTATCGTCCTTCTCTCCCGATCGCCCCGGGTTATCAATTATTAATAGAGCATTTTCGGTCAGGTTATCTGTGGCAGACATCTTCCCTTTCGATCTTAGGTTGTAAGGCGGTTCCGCCAGTTTTGGGTCGACACAAACCAATTTTACTTTGGGGAATAATAATAATAAAGTAAGAAAAGAAAAGAAAAAGAATAGAAGTCAGTTTCATCATTTGCACAAGTAATAGACACACAGAGTAGCTAGTTCACGTATTCAGGCAAGCGCATTCTCCTAGAAATTCGTGGGACCTCTCTTTGTCGGAGGTAGGCCTAAGTCGCGAATATCTAACAAACGATTAGATTTGACACATTCAGATCCGAAGCAAATTTGTTTTCATTGATAGTGTTTGGATTATAATAAGGAGGAGCAGAGGTTACATCATTGTTTCCAAAATTCATAGAATTACATGGGATCAAATAACTTGCCCTTAGGGAAATGATAAAGTTTGGGGTAATGATACAAAGAGGAAAAGAAGGAGAAATCAACCAACTTCTAGTAACCATCCCTGGAATCATTCCCTATTAAATTCTTTTTAGAGTTCTCAAACTATGTTAAATTCATTTAGGAGAGCTTAGTGAGGTTTCAAAGACAATGCAGGCATGTATGTAGCCATGAAGGACAAACAGAGGCACTGAAGAAAAATGAGTGCAGGATTCTCAAGAGATGACATTCAAGTATATTTATGAGATATTTTATCCAAGGTTACGACATTACAGACAAGGTTGGTTTCAAATATCATGAAGTCAAGTCAATAATACCATTAAGAATAATAAAGACTTTAAAATAAGTAGATCTGGTTTAGTTGTACAGGTTATGTGTGATGATCTAAACATGATGAAGTTCTATTCAACCTACCAACATAATAATTAATTTTGAAGAATAATTCTCAATTTGGAAGCTTTAGTTGGGAGAGTGACCAAGGTTTGACTTTTGAATAAACAACATCGGAATCGGGATTTGAAGGCTCCTTAGGTTCATAAGGTAATTTTGGGGCTAAGGCATATGTTCGGGTTGAGTATCGGGTGGTCCGGGAGTGATTTGGTGCTTATTGTCGGAAGTTTGCATTTTAAAGATTTTGAATTTTCTAAGTTTGGCTTGGAGTGGACTTTGGTGTTATCAGACTCCGGGTGGTATTTTGGGACCTTAGATAGGTTCATTTAGTTGATTGGGACTTGTTTCTGAAGTTTGGTTGTGATCCAGAATGTTTAAGAGTGATTCAGACACTTAAGTTGCATACTAGTTAAGTTTAAGAAAATGAGTTGACTACGGTTAAATAGTAGAATTAACGAGATCGGATTCATGATTTAGACATTTCAACAAGTCTGTATGATAATTTTGGAATTTTCCTCAAGTTTTGGTTAGATTCCGATGAGTTTCGGGTGGGTTTGGGTTGTGTCGCACTCTTATTTGATGTTTCGACGTTGTTTCTTTTGGCATAGAGTATAACATAGTAAGAAAACTACCTTTAATTTGTGATTCAATTAAAACTTTAGATCTTTATAAAAATTACAGAACCATAGAAGCAAGAATTGTCGAATTCTGAGGTTGTATGAGAGAGTTATGCTCATTTCCGTGTCAGAAAAGACAAGTTTCTGGTGCGAACTTTTGTTCTCCGCGAATGCGAGGATCGTCCCGCAAACGTGAAGAAGGAATTTTGGGTTGACCATCAACAAAAAACTTTTCTCTTCACGAACGCGATGGTATCTCGCGAACGCGATGAACAAAAATTACGTGGGCAGTGTTTTAAATTGGCAAATCGAGCATTTTATATTCTGAGCATATCTTGAGTTCTAGAGCTTCGATTGAGGTGATATTTGCAGCGTTGTTCTCGTCTCATCAAAGGGTTAAATATCTAACCTTTATTTTGATGTTTTCATATTATTATTTCCATTAGTTGTGATTTTTATCCGCGTTTAGATTGTAATAATTGGGGTTTTAAGCTCAATGTTGAGAAATGGAAAAAATCCTTGATTTGAGGGTCAATTCATGGACGAAATTGGATGATTTTCTGGATATAGACTATATATGTTATGAGTAATATTTATTTTAGATAATTTTGGGAATCCGAGCGCGCGATTCAGGGTTTACTTTGTTGACTTTTCGAGTGGAGTTGGTAATTGTTAAAAATGATTAAATCACAAGTCTTTGAGTATATTTTGACTAGTTTCAGATAGTTTGGCATTGGTTTGAGGATTTAGAGAGGCGTTGGAGCTGGTTATCAGAATTCGGAGCGAGGTAAGTCTCATGTCTAACCTTGTGAGGGTGAATTTACCTCGTCGGCGTTGTTATTGTTATATGCTACATGTTGTGGGAGCTACACACATATGAGGTGACGAGTGTCCGTGCGTACGCTAGAATTTCGAATTAGGTCCGGGTAGACTTAGACTCATGCCATGTGTTAATAGTAATATTTGAGTTATTCTTACTTGTTTAATTACTTTAATTTACATTTTTGCCTGAGACTATACTTGCGTAAATTATCGAACTCGCGATTTTATATATTTGACGAGCTACTTGATTAGCAGAAGAGAGTATACTTCATATTTACGGATCTCTCCCATGTTGTACGAATTTGTTCAAAAGATTCTTGAATTTCTAAAGCTCACACATATATTCGTGAGTGGGACCAGTGACCCGTCAAGCTTCACTATTCCTATGGGATTGGGTTGAACGCCTCAGTAGTACCATTATGGGATTGGACTGTACGCCAATAGATAGTATTATAAGATGCATCTATGGTTCGTGTCGGTCGACCATCAGCAGTATAACCGCCTTAATGGTACTATTATGGGATCGGGTTGTACACCACGACAGGAAATCATGCCATTACTCTTATGGGATCGGGCCGCTCGCCTCGGTAGAGTCGAGCGTAATACTTGATAAAAAATCAGTGTACCTGTTTGTTTTCCTGACTTGAGATGTAACATTTTTATCTGGTGTTGACCATTATGTATTTCATTCGAGGTAGTATCCAATTATTGAGAATTTCGTGTTTACTCTTCTGTTGAGGCTCGTATTATGCACATATATTTGTTTTGTTGTTCTTACCTGCTATGCCTATTATTTGTTTATTTTTATTATATCTGATTTATTGGACCACTAGTAAGTGTCAATGTCGCTTTCTTCGAGGTTATACTAGGTACACGTTGATTCATGTACTCATGCTACACTTCTGATGAGGAGACTTTGTGGTGAGTTGCATTCCATGTTACAATTTGCAGCACACAAAGTCCCCATCTTATTCATTTTTTTTTATCTTGTCTATTTTATATTCCTGACAAATGTTGTATTAGTATTGTACCTTCCACTAGATGCTTATGCACTTGTGACACCAGGTTTTGAGGATTTAGATTTTGCTCGTGGTTGTATTCTATATGCTTTCGGGTTTATATTTCGACCACATTCGAACATTTACAATAATAACATTTATACTTGTTATGAAAATGAACAAACTTTCACTCTTTATTTTTTTTAATTGTTTAGAAATGCATTTTGGATTTACTATTGATGTATTGATTTAATTGTTAGCTTGCCTAACAGTAGTGTTGGATGTCATCACGATTTATTATGGGATTTGGGTCATGACTCGTGATTGTTTTTTCTTTGTTTTCCTTAGTTTAGCTTATTGACAATTCTAGTTTATTAATATTAAATTTCAATAGAGTTTTAATGGCAATTCCAGTTTAGCTTAATTTCATTAGAGTTTTATTATACACTTTCCTTAGTTTATTAATATTAAATAATACTAATTAAATTAAATTATGATCGGTCTTGTTTGAACATATTATATCGTATTGCTTTAATAAATTAGAATTGTCATCTTATTGTCGATACGATATACCCAAAAATAAAATCTCTATTAAGTTAAAGGGCTTATATGGTCATTGAAGAACTTTTTTGTTCTATATTTTTCTTTATTATATTATCCAATATTTAGTAATTTTACATTGTTAATACAAATTTTTATTAGCATATTATTTCCTTTAAATTTTCTGTCTAATCGCTTTCTTTTTGTAATATAAGAGAAGATATATATTCTATAAATCTTGAAATATGTTTTATTTTAAATTTTATTCTGTTGTTCTCAATAATATTATCTAAATTTTAATGAATAGAATCTCTACTAAATTAAAGGGACGTATATAGTCATCGAATAACTTTTTGTTTTGTTTTTTTTTATTTATTATCCAATATTTAGAATAATTACATTATTAATAGAAATTTTTATTAGCATATTACTTTATTTAAAATTTTGTCTACTACTTTATTTTTTTAATATAACAGAAGATATATATTTTATTACTTTTGAAATATTCTTTTATTTTAAATTTTATTCTAATATTATCAATATATTATCTGAATTTTAATGAATAAAATTAGTTTTAATTTTTTTGTAAATTTAGTTTTTTATTTTAAAATAATTTAAAAATTCAAACTTGAAACTACTCTCCGATGTGAATGGACATTATTTTTTTTAATTTTTCTATTTTATTATAAAATATTTTGCTTATTATCTTATAGATACTTATTAAAATATCAAAAACAATAAATATAAAATATTTATTATTTCATTGAAATGGAGATAATATTATTGGGATATATATGTTTTATAAAATGTTTTATTCTGTTATTCTCAATAATACTTTATGAATAAATAAACTACATATTTTTAAAAAGAAAAAGAAAAATTCTTTAACAAAACAAAGAAATTTTGAATTAGCAATTTTTTATTTTTTTGTAATTTACTTATTTATTTTAAAATAATTTAAAACCTCCAACTTGAAACTACTCTCCAATTTGAATGGATTTTTTTTAATTTTCGTTTTCTGTAAATAAATATTTTATTTTAGTATTCTATAGATATTTGAATTCAAAATCAATAACCAATAACTAATTATTAACTAATTATGTCATGTGTCTTTTTTTAGGCTGCCACTTGGCTTTAGGAGAAGAATTTTCCTCTCCTTTTAATTATATATATATAGATAGATATAGATATAGATACAGATATAGATTTAAAACCCCCAACTCGAAACTAATCTCTAATTTGAATGGATATTTTTTTTAATTTTCTTTATCAATAAATAAATATTTTATTTTAGTATTTTATAGATATTTAAATTCAAAATTAATTACCAATAACTAATTATTAACTACTTATGTCATTTGATATTTTTTTAGGTTGCCACTTGGCTTAAGGAGAAGGATTTTCCTCTCCTTTTAATAATATCTATCTATCTCTCTCTCTATACATACATACATATATATATATATATATATAGACTCTACTTATCTCAATAATATTATCTAAATTTTAATTAATACTTAGTTTTTAATTTTTTTAAATTTTAAAATAATTTAAAAACTCCAACTTGAAACTACTGTCCATGTGAATGGACTTTTTTAAATTTTTAGTATTTAATTATAAAATATTTTATTTATTATTTTATAAATATCTATTAAAATATCAAAAACAATAAATATAAAATAAAAATATTTATTATTTTATTAATTAAAATGTAGATAATATTATTGAGATATATATGTTTTATAAAATATTTTATTCTATTAATCTCAATAATACTTTCTGAATAAATAAACTATTTATTTTTAAAAAGAAAAATTAAAAATTCTTTAAGAAACTAAAAAATTTGAATTTGCAGTTTTTTTTGTAATTTTATTTATTTATTTTAAAATAATTTAAAACCTCCAACTTGAAACTACTCTCCAATTTCAATGGATATTTTTTTAATTTTTGTTTTCTATAAATAAATATATTTTTTTAGTATTTTATAGATATTTAAATTCAAAATCAATAATCAATAACTAATTATTAACTACTTATGCCATGTGACTTTTTTTAGGCTACCACTAGACTTAAGGAGAATGAATTTTTCTCTCTTTTTAATAGTATATAGATAGATATAGATGTAGCACCCATTGTTGTTAAAAAATTAAGGATTTTTTTAGTAGTATAAATTGGAAATTTTGAATGGGAAAAGGCATGTCACGATCATTTTTTAATTCAATTTAAATGACACACATGCTTTTTACGAACCAAATCCATCAAAGATAACTGTCATTGCGTGTGTATATATATATATATATATATATATATATATATATATATATGTAATAATGATACCAAGTGGCATAACCACAATTGAACAAGTGTTATTTTTTGGGACACATCTCCAATAAAGTTGGAGTTTAAAATTATTTGAAACTAAAATAGGCAAAAAAATATTCAACCATATGAATTCACAAAAAAGATTGATACTGCTTGCCATATTAGGCAGTTATTTTATTTATTTTATGACTTGGAAATTAAGAAAAAAGATAAATATTTCTCTTTTGAAACTAGAAAATAGACACAAAAAATATATATTCAACCTACACATTCACAAAAATGGATACTTCTCACCATTATTTTTTATTTTTTTAAAATAAAAGGAGAAATAAAAGCATTTAATGATACCAAGTGGCATAACCACAATTGAACAAGTGTTATTTTTTTGGACATATCTCCAATAAAGTTGGAGTTTAAAATTATTTGAAACTAAAAATAGGCAAAAAAAGATTCAAACATACGAATTCACAAAAAAATTGATATTGCCTGCCATGTTAGGCAGTTATTTTATTTATTTTATGACTTGGAAATAAGAAAAAAGATAAATATTTCTCTTTTGAAACTAGAAAATAGACACAAAAAAAAAATATTCAACCTACACATTCACAAAAATGGATACTTCTCACCATTATTTTTTATTTTTTTTTAAAATAAAAGGAGAAGCAAAAGCATGTAATGATACCAAGTAGCGTAACCACAATTGAACAAGTGTTATTTTTTTGGACACATCTCCAATAAAGTTGGATTTTAAAATTATTTGAAACTAAAAATAAGCAAAAAAAGATTTAACCATACGTATTCACAAAAAAGATTGATACTGCCTGCCATATTAGGCAGTTATTTTATTTATTTTATGACTTGGAAATAAGAAAAAAGATAAATATTTCTCTTTTGAAACTAGAAAATAGACACAAAAAAATATATATTCAACCTACACATTCACAAAAATGGATACTTCTCACCATTATTTTTTATTTTTTTTAAAATAAAAGGAGAAGCAAAAGCATTTAATAAGGTTTTGTAGAAGAACTGATATCATCTGCTCCGAGAATGCGAAATCAAAATCTATTCCTTCCCCTGTTAGTTTTGCTTGCTATTTTCCGACAATAATCATCAGAAGAACCGTCCATGAAACTTCAGAAAGTTAATGCATATTGTGTTCAAAAGCTACAAAAGTGTTGTAGTTGTTAAGAAGCAACTTTATAGGAGTTTTTGGTGTCAACAGAGGAGTTTTTAGTGCTTTGTGAACTGGTTTTATGGAGCTTTCAGGTAGTCATTTACATGGCTAATCTGTGGTCGTCCTTGTGGTGGTTTGATGGAGTTTAAGGGTCATTTTAATGGAGGTTTAGAGGTGATTCATGGCTGGCTTGTCGCAACAGCTATGGTGGCTTTAGAGGTGGTTTTTATGGATTTAGGTGACTTTTTTGGACTGTTTTTCTGGAGCTTTTTGCTGCATTTTTGTTCGGGTTTTCATGGCTGATTTGGCAGTAGCTATGGTGATTGACTTTTGTAGAATATTAATCATGGGGCGAGAACAACATTTGTGTACATGCGCAGCGGAAGGTTTGTTGAACTCACCACCAAAAGGAATTGCTCCAAGTCGAACTTTGAATCTCTTGAAAACAAAGTTAAGATTTCCACGAACTAAGTGTCTTTTATCCTTGTGTGAATTTTTGTTTTCAGAAGCAGAAGTAAGTTTCTGTTTTCTCTGTATATGGTCTTGACCAAGGAAACTTATGTGAATTTATAAAAGAGAAGTTAACCCACTTACAAAAAGACTGATCAACCCAATCACTATTTAACTGTGTATGGTGGTTTTTATTGGGCAACTTCCTTTTACCTTATCTCTTTAAAATGGGTCGGGTCAGCCCACATGGAGCGACCCGAGATCCAAACTCAATATCCAACATCTCTCACTTCTCTCATGGTGGGCTATACCCGAACCAATTTTATGACAATAACACACGTAGTTCATACAGACAAATAGTTCGTGCGACCTGCGAGCATTAAGAGCTATAGTATTTCAAACTCATTAAAGTTGTACTAAAGCTCTATGTATAAATCCAATCACATATGGAAAGGATTCACTACTAGCATGAGGATATTATTACTCGCAATACCCCAAACATCATTCGTTATTGCAGTAGCTACTTATTCGATCCCTCATCCTCGAAAGAGGCAAACTCGAGTTCTCATATAACGTTGTATCCACAATTACACCCAATACCCTCATAGTAAGTGTAATGGTCGACCTATGAATACAAGTTAAATTACTAAATTTTAGCTGTCTTCCCTTTCTATTCGAATCTTTCCATTCCAATTCAATTGCTTTCCTAGACATGTACTGCATTGCCGAATCAATCATGGCTATTAGTGGCATGCTAAAGTAGCAACACTGATTGGAACTTCAAGAAACAGTAAAAGGTCAAAGGTATTCCAATAAAAGCTAATGTAACTTCTTTGGGATCTCACACAATGAAGAAGCAAGGACTTATTCTTCCATTATCCCATTGGTCGATAGCACACGTGGTATGAAACACGTGTTACGGTGTTCTCACCTTATATTGGCGCGTGTGTCTTATTCTTTCAATCATTCAACATCGTACAGATCTTGGTCTAGACACCCTCAAGTGTCTAACCCGAATTTCTCACTTCAATAATCCCCAAACCATCTTCTCAGAGAAACTCGCATCTGGTTTACAAAACAAGTCATAATCGAATAGTGAAATTCGTAAGTTGTCAAGAACGACCTCTTCAAGTAAATATAACCTTGAATTATCCAAGGTCCTATAAGGTCTCATCTCTTCACGACTCTTAACACAAGAGCGGTTGCTCGTGTGAGAGAGTCAATCTCGCGACTTGTTCGACACACTTTATCAACAGAACATTCATCACATGCATACGAGATATAAGCAAAATTCAAGAGTCAAATATTTATGAGCATACTATAATACTAAAGTCTTTTTACAATACATGAATATGTTCATATCCTTCGCAAACCTAGAGCCATAACATGTTTCTCAAACAAGTCTCTAGATATCGCCTTTGTAAAAGGATCAGCTATCATGCTTCGCGTAGGAATGTATGTAAATTTATCTCTCCACTTGCTACCATGTCTCTTACAAAGTTATACTTGATGTCAATGTGTTTGGTCTTGGTATGATACTTAGGATCTTTTGTATATGCAATAGTCACTTGACTATCACAATATAGAGTCATGAGACCCTGAGTGTTCTTTGTAATATCCAAATGCTCAAAGAATCTCTTCAACCAAACAGCTTCTTGTACTGTAGACGCACAAGCCACGAACTCAGCTTCCATTGTTGAAAGGGTTGTACAAGTTTGTTTCTTACTTTTCCATGATATAGAACCACCATTAAGTAAGAAGGCATAACCGGATGTTGATTTTCTATCATTCGGATCACCAGCCCAATTAGCATTTGTATATCCTCTCAAGTATAAATCATTTCCACTATAACATAGTGAATAATTTACAGTTCCCTTCAGGTATCTGAAAATTCTCTTCACAACTTTCCAATGATCTCTTCCAGGATTAGATTGATACTTGCTAACCAGACCTACGGCATAACAAATGTCTTGGCGAGTACACATCATAGCGTACATCAAGCTCCCGACAGCACTTGAATATGGAACTCGGACATGTCTTCCTTTTCATTTTCAGTCTTGGGACACATTTCAAGGCTTAAAGTTTCACCTCTCGTTATAGGAGTATCCATGGATTTGCAACTATTCATGCGAAAACGCTCAAAGATTTTCTTTATATAAGTTTCTTGAGATAGACTCAATAACTTTTTGGAACGGTCTCTTTGGATCTTAACTCCAAGGATATAGTCTTCCTCGCCCATATCTTTCATGTCAAAAGACTTTGAAAGCCATGACTTGACAGTTTTTAAATACTCCAAATTATTTTCGGCCAATAAAATATCATCCACATAAATAGAAAGAATTACAAACATCCCATTGGACTTCTTCACATAAATGCAATGATTTCATTGATCATGGTGAAATCATATGAGATCACCTCCTTGTGAAATCTCAAATACCATTGCCTTGAAGATTGCTTCAGGCCATAAATAGATCTTTTCAATTTACAGACCTTCTTTTTTTGGCCTTTAACGATGAAGCCTACAGGTTGTTCCATGTAGATTTCTTTGTTCAGTTCTCCATTGAGAAAAGTTGTCTTCACATCCATTTGATGTAGTTCCAAATCCAAACGTGCAACAATGGCCAAAAGTAAGCGAATTGAGGTAAACTTCACAACTGGTGAAAATGTTTCCTCATAATCTATTCCGGCTTCTTGAGTAAAGCCTTTTGCCACCAATCTTGCCTTGTATCTTTCTATTGTCCCATCCGCTTTGTGTTTGACTTTGAGAACCCATTTGTTCCCAATGACTCTACGCCCAGGCGGAAGGTCAACTAGATCCCAGGCATGGACTCTAATTTTTCTTTCATTACTTTCATCCACTCATCTTTTCCAGGGCTTGATAAAGCCTCAGTCACAGACTTTGGCTCATCCATTTCTGTGGGAGATACCAAGAAAATATAATCTTCAATTTCATAAGTGTGTTTGGGTATATTTTTCCTGGCACTCTTTCGTAGTTGAAATTCAGGTTCGTCGGAAGGATTTTGGGATTGAGAGTTCCCACTCCCACTCGGATCAAGAATAAGATCTTGATCAATTTGATTATCAACTATGTCAAAAGACACTTGCTGACTATCTGAATTCAACATTTCATAAAGAGGCTCACTATTCTTTACCTCGCCCTTTTTTGAAAAATTATTTTCCAGAAATGTGACATCTCGTGATTCAATCTCACTAACACTTCCATCCTCTAATTCGTCAATGAACACATATCCTTTGGAGTGTTCTGAATATCTTATAAAGATACATTTTTTTGCCTTTTGGACCTAACTTACCAAACTTTCTAAAAGAATCTTTTACATATGCATCACAACCCCAAGGTCGTAAGTCCTTTAAGTTTGGTTTATGACCAGTCTATAGCTCATAAGGAGTGGAAGAAACTGATTTAGAAGGCACTGTGTTCAATATGTAAGTTGCAGTCAATAACGCATCTCCCCAAAAGGAGATAGGTAAATTTGCATGTGCCATCATGGACCTTATCATGTCCAGTAGTGTCCTATTCCTCCTTTCTGCTACACCATTTTGTTGAGGTGTGTACGAAATAGTTAACTACCTGGTGATTCCCTTTTTATTGCACAATTCTTCAAATTCTTTTAATAGATATTCACGCCCTCTATCGGTTCTTAGGGTCTTAATCCTTTTGTCTAATTGATTCTCAACTTCATTCAAATATTTCTTAAAGCATTCAAGTGCTTCAGATTTATGAGAAATCAAATAGACATAACCAAAGCACGTGAAATCATCAATGAACGTAATGAAATATAAAGCACCAGACCTATCCCTCACATTCATTGGACCACAGATATCAGAATGAATTTATTGCAATGAAAATCGGCTCTTTTAGCCTTTCCAAATGGTTTACGTGTAATCTTTCCGGCAAGAAAATTTTCACAATTTGGCATTTCAATTTTAGAGAAAGAACCCAAATGTCCTCCTTAGACAATCTATTCATTCGATCCTGCCCTATGTGACCTAATCTTTCATGCCATGTAATAACATCAACATCATTGTTACTAGAATAACATGCCATAACACAACGGTCAACATAATAGTTATACGTAGAAGGATTACAATCTAACACAATAAAACCATCATAACGATGTCCAAAACAAAAAAAAACATTGTCTTGAGTAATTCTAAGACCACTGCGACTAAAGTTCAAATTGAAATCTAAATCTAGAAGAACAGACACAGAGACTAAGTTTTGTCGAATCTCTGGAACATAAAGGACATCATGCAACATCAAAGATCGGCCACCACACATGTCCATTCTGCAAGTGCCTATCCCTTTGACGTGAAGCTTTGCATTATTTCCCACAAATACATGCTTTGATCCAGGTGAAACTCGATGAAACTCTATGAATGCTTCTCTATCACGGCTCACATGGTCGGTGGCCCCTGAGTCTACAATCCACACAGGATAAGATTCAGTTAGTAAAACAGTGCTAGAAACATATATAACACTAAGAGATGCATTTTTAAATGCTACCTTTTTCGGCTCAGTGCACTCACGAGAAAAATGCCCTGAGACTTGGAAATTGTAGCACTTCATCTTGCTCTTGTCTTTCTTCTTATAGAACCTTTTTCCTTTCTTGAAATGTGGCTTGTTTCTTTTCTTGGAGGATCCTTCTCCGGCTCCTTACCCTTTCTGTCATTTTTCCAGTTTCTCTTGCGCTTGAAGCTTGATCTCTTTGTACCACTTGACTCTTCCACAAAGGCATTAGGTACAGCTTTAGCAGCACCAAGCCGCTCGTCTTTAAGCTCCACATGATGGGCAACATCAACAAAAGTTTTGATGCTATCATTGTGGGTCAAGTTAACCTTCAGATGTTCCCAATTATTGGAAAGAGACCGAATCACTGTTTGAACCTGCTGCTCGTCAGAGAGAACATGGCCAGCACCTTTGAGTTGAGCAATCATATTTGACATCACTCTTAGATGTTGTTTGACAGTGTGATCATGACACTTTTTGTACGTGTCAAACTTGATTGTCAATTGTCGAAGGCGAGTCATAGTTGTACCCCCACATGCCTCTCTTAAATGTGCCCACATGGCTTGAGCAGTAGGAAATTGCTCACATTCATGGATGAGATCATCAGTAACAGAACTTACAATAATTTCACGTGCAGTGGAATCTTTCTTCTTCCAAATATTGTAAGTTTCCAGATCCCTCATGTGTTGGAAAGTGTTGCCCTCCTCTGGGTGACTCATAGCATGGATACTTTCAAGAGTATCTTGCTCTTCGAGTACATACCACATCTTATGACTCCAGATGTCGTAATTTTCACCATTCAGTTTGTCACCCTTGTTCAATTCAGTAATGATACTTTTCGAAGCCATGTCTGTTATTAGAGACAATATTACAAGTTTAACTCATCAATATATACTTCATTTAATTTATGCATGTGATTACACACTCAAGTAAATTAACTATAATATTAATTCTACATTTAGTATAGAATCGAACAGTCACTACGTTTCCATTCATCTTCTATATCTAAATATTTAATCAATATTAAAATCACTTCTTAGTGTGTACTTTATTTCAAGTCTCAATCCATTACAAAATAATAATAATAATAATAATAATAATAATAATAATAATAATAATAAATAATGTATGTAACTGGTGATACAAATAACATAATATAAATTACATTAAGATAAACACATAATAACTTTCACATGTTTGCCAGGACATCCATATACCAATCGAACACTAACTCTTGCTCATATACGCAAAAGGGTGCACTAAGCCAAACATCATAATAAATTTCAGTTAAAATTTCACCCCAAGGCTCTCGAAGAGAGTCCGCTAAAATAGCTAATGCTTCCCAATCAGTAATTTCTACGTAATTAGCCAATTCAGCTCTTTTTATCTTTAAAAAGGTCTACATGTTCAGGAACGCAAACATCAGGGCCCATTTTAAATTCCTTAAACTCCCTAAATTTATTTTCTCTTTCCCTTCTTTCAGCCCTTCGATCCCTTAACTCATTTTGTCTCGCCCTTGGGACATTCCTGATGACTTCAGGCTCCGTGTATGAATCATTATAGAAATAAGTCATGCGACGACGTACTCTTCTACGTTGTCCCCTTCCTTGACTTCGAGAACTCCCACTTTGAGTAATTCGAACTTGTCCCTGTTCAGCCATATTTGAAATAGGACCAAGGAAACAATAAGAATGACTACAACCATCCAATGTGACAACATATGTCACAATAACTCGTAGAAGTATATCAATGTAAGAGATTAATGCTAAACTATTTTATTTTAATTTTTTTAATACTAAGAAGGCTTAAAATAAGATCTTCAAAGTTTAGAAGTTTCTGTCCTTCAAAGTATGAGATATAAATCACTTTTGAGATATTTAATTTTCATCGGGTATGAGAACAAACAAAATAATTTGTAAAAGAAAGTTACGTAAGCCAACACAACTTTCTTAGAGTTTGTGAATCTTCAGACTTCCAAAAATGACTTAGAAACATATTTTCATAAGACTTAGACTTTAGTCCATGAATCAAAAGAATATTTATTGGAATCTGGAATTACTCATAAGCTTTCGATTACTCTTTAGTCACTTTTCCTTCGTGAGGTGACTCCCTTTTCTTTCTTCTATAAGAAACTTAAACCTTCTTTCCATGTATGTCTTCACTGGTAGATGAAATAATTGTTTTTGTTAACAATTATTATATACTCATACATAAATCACCACAAATAATACATGAAACATTTGTATCCTATGAAGGGGGATAGCATATAAGGAAACATAAACTCCGCTCGACGCCATAATCAAGATGGCAAAAAAATAAAAAAATAAAAAAAAAAAAAAAATATATATATATATATATATATTCTTACAGCAACACTAATTATTCCATGTTTAAAGAAACAAGAAACAAATGCCAATGTAGAATATTAATCGTGGGGCGAGAACAACATTTGTGTACCTGTTAACGCAGCGGAAGGATTGTTGAACTCACCACCAAAAGGAATTGCTCCAAGTCGAACTTTGAATCTCTTGAAAACAAAGTTAGGATTTCCACGAATTAAGTGTCTTTTATCCTTGTGTGAATTTTTATTTTCAGAAGCAGAAGTAAGTTTCTGTTTTCTCTGTATATGGTCTTGACCAAGGAAACTTACGTGAATTTATAAAAGAGAAGTTAACCCACTTCCAAAAAAACTGATCAACACAATCACTATTTAACTGTGTATGGTGGTTTTTATTGGGTAGCTTCCTTTTACCTTATCTCTTTAAAATGGGTCGGGTCAGCCCACATGGAGCGACCCGAGATCCAAACTCAATATCCAACAACTTTTTTCAGTAAACAGGTTCAACTAACTTTAACATATGATTAAGAAAGACAAATACTTCTTAGAACATATCTCATCTCAGACATAGCTTATGTTATGCACATTGGACTTACTATAAAAAGTAATAATAGCATGAGAGCTCCATAAAACTACTTTAGGTGTGTGTGCGCGCCTAAAGTGTAACAAGCTTTAGATGCAAATTCTCCAACATTTCAGTTGTTGAAGAGCAAAAAAGATCCATATTACTATTCTAGCTAATGTAACATACCTAAACCATATTAAACCCATACTAGAGACCACTTTTGAGATAACCAAAGCAGATAATAGAACAAAAAAGAGAAAAAATCTTAATCACACTCGGTGTTTACACTAGACTATATTAGTTTATCAAAGATGGATTGATGTCAGAATATATACTACTCCTTAACTATGGTTAGTGATAGATGCATATATTAGCGACAATTATTTATGTGGAATGTGTCTGAATATGTATTGGTGCAATTTTCTATCCAAATACTCCGTTGCTAGAGAAAATTTTAGTTTGGATGACTCTTCCTCCTAATTGCAAATATTATGTACAGTTACTGTTGGGCTATTTGCCAACTGCGAACGCGCTATATCCAACGGAGTTGGCTAAAAGAGGTCTTAATACAAGCATATTAAAGAGGAGTTTTTGATGAATCATGTAAGTATTTATTCCTAATACAGTGATTATTGGCTAAGTTCATGCAGTCAAGCTTATTACTATTACTGTTACTGATATCTAAATTGTTGGTGCTCCTGTTCATTGATAACTGAAGAAATACTTTGCTAATTTTGTGTGGCAAGACTCATGAGGCATATGGAGACGGAGCTTGTGGAGATGAAATACATTGAGAGTTGGCATAAATTTTGTATTATTACAACCTTTTATCGTCAAATTAATGAATTTATTCAAAAATATATTTTTTATTTAATTTAAGTTTCTTATGCTCATTATCTAATTATTATGTTGCATATGTAATACTAAGTAATATTTTATAAAGTTGAGATGTCACCATTTGTTTTAGATTAGTGAGAATGTAAAAAGGGAGATCATTATTTATAAATCACTTCGACAATCAAACATAATTCACTTCAGCGAGGCAATTTTGTGAGGGTATATGTTGTATATTTTTTGTGGCCCTTGTGTATTTATGTTGGTATATTTTAACAACGACACCAAAAAGCTAAGGAATTGCTACCCTAACTAAATGTTCATTTTCTTTGTGAAATACAAGTGATATTAACTCCCACTTATCTTGCTATTATTATGGAATATGCAGATGGGGGAGAACTGTTATGTTGGTTGGGGCAGATCTTTTTGAATACTAGGAGGATCCAAAAAACTTACAAAAACTATTCAAATGAGTTTTTTTTACACATTCATAAATTCAAAGGATTTTACAGGTGCTTAGACATCTTAATTTGACGTTGATGTTTCTCTTTCCAACGAATAATGGTGGTACAGTTATTTTGGGTTAAGCACGTGCTTCACGTTGTGCCATTGACATCTCTTTCTAAAACTTGTGCTCTTATGGTTCATAAAATGCTGATTGTAAATGCAAGTTTATTTTCGTGACAACTTCGCTTTCACAAGCTTATATAGTCCATTTTGTTTACGTGCCTGTACTTTTCAATTGCTTGAAGGTTCTACTAATCTTCTTTATTTTCCTTCATGTTTTGATATGTGGACTTCATGAATGTGCATGAGTCTAATTTTTACCATCAACGAATTCATATTGTTTAGCATTTATTGGTAAATATTCTCTTACCTCAAAATGTTGTGCATGAGTTTGATCCTTCGGCAACTTTAAATTTCTAAAAAATAGCACAAAGAAAACCATAAGGGTAGCTCAGCAGAAGAAGATATTCAGAAAAATCTTACAAATTTCTATGATGTTAACGTTGAAAGATTAGTACTTCACTACTTTAGTCCTCTATATGCTGCCTTTAACTTGACAATGCATCCTTCATGAATATTTAGCTTTTTCTTTTCTAATATAGATTTTTGCAATTAATTGAGAGAAACATATATTGTTGAATCATTGTCATTAATGTTATGTAAAAGAGAATTATTAGTTATCGTGAAGTCAATTGAAGTTTGCATCAAGAAGAGAGCATCCTAACTTTTAGTTATGAATTATCGTCTGATAAATATGTGAAACTTCCATAAAAGAATATTTTATTTTTCTGAGAATTCAATTTTATCCATCATGTAAAATATAAGCTATAGAAAACACCAAAAGATTGATAATACGTGATTGTACACCTATGTACCGTGTGTAATTATATCGTATTTCATCTGTTGAATGGTATTGCTAATTAAGCAGTTGCCTAATTTGTATTGCAACTAATTAAGATATTGCCTTCTACTAATTAAGTATTTGTCTTATTTCAAATCCCTTGATTACAGATGTCTCATCGAGCAATCTTAAGTCTCATCAAGCAATCTTAAGTAGGCGCTATCTGTTGCCTTTCTCAAATAGTGCTAATACATATGTCTTAGAATTTGAGTATGGCCAATAATCTAATATTCCATTTTCTTTCTTAATATTATTTTTGACAATGAATAAGTGTGTTTCCTCATCACTTCAATTTATGAATATTCAGTGCATTAACATGTTAAAAAAATAATAGCATTTGCATGCTCCTTTGTATACCATATTTTCCTAATAATATCTTTTTATAAAAAAAATATATTTTATATTCTCCGCGCATCATGCGGATACGAATACTAGTAAATATATAACGGAGACTGAAAGTGGTCAGTTTTGATAAATATAAATGACAAAAATTGCTGAAGTGCATAACTAATGGACCATGTTAAATCCACCGAAAACATAAGGACTAGTTTTGTCATTTTCTTTTCTTCTGATTTTGAACATATCTGGGGTGTCCTTTTCTCGCGTCTTACAAACGCTGTGAGGCCCTCCTTTTATTTTCTTGCATTCCTTTTCCCTGAGATTCCCTGCTCAAATTCAGCATTGAAAGATGGTAAGTTTACTTATTTACTCTACTTGCGTTGTGTATAGAGTTTCTTTAATGATGTGCACACCTTTTAGGATACAATTGATGTTAGGGTTGCAAACTTGAAAGATTACTTGTGCTTAGGTCTCTATCAGTTCAAAAGATGGAAGCATTATGATTTCTCTTAAATGGGTTTATGTCCACTTTTGAAAACCCTTGTTGATTTCCTCTCTGCAAACAACTGAACTTCATTTAATTTTTTTTTTTTTGCGGTTATTCCTATAATAACTTTGTTCCCTGTACGTTAGCTATCCGTAGGAAGGACAGGAAATGGGAGCTTCTGTCATACGTATTTTTGTTAGACAAAGTTACCGGTGGCGGAACCAGGAATTCAAACAAAGGGATTCAAAAAAATACGAGAATGCTCTGAACATGTGATCTAAAGCATTTTTTGAACCTCCTTTGCCATTGCACTGTAATTTAGGGGATTCAACTTTTTATATATAAGCTAAAAGGTTTTTCCCCCCCCCCCCCTATATGTGCAGTATAATTTGCCGATGAAGGGGATTCAATTGAACCACCTTGTGCCCCCTTAGCTTCGCCACTGACTGTTACATTACATAGGAAGGGAGGAGTGCTTAATTGTAACTCTGTATATAGTATGATGGAATTTCTATTTTCTTAGGGTTTTATTTGGATGTTGACTGTAGTATTGGACCATGGTTCAGAATGGACACCTCACCAGGAAAGTATATACGGAATTAAGAACAAAAAGGAACTGGTAAATGGATTTTGGTTGCGCATATTTGATGAAAGCGTTTGTTGATAATATCATTAGTTGTGTTTCATATTAAAGGCAGAAAAGGGGAGGCATGCTAAGTTGTTTCATACAAGCTTTCTCATTGATTTGCTACCTCAATCCGTTGGGAGAAAAGAAAGGATGTTTGTGTTATTTATTTGTGCTGGCTTTGTTTCTAGTATGGTCTCTGTTTTTCTTTTACCTATTCTGAAAAATAATCAATGAGGATAGAAGTGCATAATAGTTTTGAGAAACCAAAAGCCAAAGTTTTCTAGCTTGCGTTGGATTACTGTTTGGATCAATGGTTAGTCTAGAAAATAGAATACTTGGAATGCAAGTTCAGTGATGGGGCATATTAGGCAGAAGTAGACGTGCAACATGATACACAAGTCATCCCCAAGAGAGATAGTTTCAAATATTTTGGGTTTGTAATTCAAGATAACGAGGAGATTGACGAGGATGTTACACATCGTATTAGAGCGGGGTGGATGAAGTAGAGGCTTGCATATGGTGTTTTATGTGATAAGAATGTGCCACCAAGACTTAAGGGCAAGTTCTACACAGTGGTGGGTAGACCGACTATGTTGTATGGGGCTGAGTGTTGGCCAGTCAAGAAATCCAATGTCCAGAACATGAAAGTAGTAGAAATAAGGATGTTGAGATGGATATGTGGGCATACAAAGAAAGATAAGATTATGAATGAAGTTATTAGGGACAAGGTGGAAGTGGCCCCAGTGGAGGACAAGATGCGGGAATCGAGTTTGAGATGGTTGAGGCATGTGAAGAGGAGACATAGATGCCTCGGTTAGGAGGTGTGAGAGGTTGACCATGACGAGTCGTAGGAAGAGTATAGGTAGGCCAAAGAAGTACTGAGAAGAGATGATTAGGCAGGACATGACGTTGTTTCAGCTTATCGAGGTCATGACCCTTGATAGGAAGGTGTGGATGTCGAGAATTAAGGTTGAAGGTCGATAGGTAGTCGAGAGTTTCTCCTAGTCTTACTAGTAGTATTAGTACTGTTCTTGTATTTTCTTACTCTTAGACCTTTGTTATTACATGTGGTGTCGTTCACTTCCGTTGTCCTATTACCTTGTTGTAGCTATTATTTGTTGCTTTCTTTTCATTGTTTCTTGAGCCAAAGGTCTATCAGAACAACCTCTCTACCTTTTCAAGGTAAGGTAAGGTCTGCGTACACATTGCTCTTCCCCGCCCTCACTTGTGAGATTACACTGGATTTGTTGTTGTTGTAATGGTTAGTCTAGAAGAAGCTTGCAACAATGTGATCTGGCTTGCTAGGAGAGATTTGAGTCCCTTTTTTGCTATTATTATTCCAGGCTGACCCAGAATTAGAAGCTATCAGGCAACGGAGAATGCAGGAGCTCATGGCTCAACAGGGCATGGTAAAATGATGACCGCTTTGTATTTATGGTGCAACTTTTGAAGTTGTGTTTGCCTTTTTAACGTTCTGGATCTGATGTATCTCCATTACTTATAAAACTTTAATCATAGGGAACTCCTCAAAGCTCAGACAAGCAAAGCGCCCAGGAGGAAGCCAAAAGGTTATTTTCTTACTAGCAGCTAAAATTGTTGCCCCTTTTTTTGGTTGGTAAAATTATTGCCCTTTATGTTCATACTCATATGTTAGCATTTACTTTTGAGATTTTAATATCGACGGAGGAAATGATTGATGTAGGGAGGCTGATGAACGAAGGCAAATGATGCTTTCTCAGATTCTGACTTCTGAAGCAAGGGCAAGGCGTAAGTGCATTTGTCAATTCTCTTCAAGATATTCAGTGTTTTCAGTTCTGTAGATTGAGAAATCTATTTTTTTTTTTTGGTTTAAGTGTTTGCTTGTATGAATCTATGGATGGTTGTTATTGGTTTGTTATGACTGTATATTTGACTATATCCAGAGCTAAGTAGTATGGACATGGATGTCATCATGGAGGACTGAAAATAAGGAATACGGTGAACATTCAAATGTAGATACATGTATTTTGTTCTATAGATGTCTATTTTACGAGAAAAATAAGTTACAATAGTTATCAAACTAAAAAACATGAACAAATCTATCAATTTCATGAATTTGCCACTGTGTGTGGACAATATTCAAGGCATTTGGCTTAATTATCTGGATTAGCCTATGTTGTAAGTATTTAAAATTCGTGAAACCAGGTATTCACTTAGTGCTAAACTAAAGTCCTTCATACTTCGTAAGATTACTTAAGAGGACAACTGGAAATTGTATGATTTTGTACTTATTGAGGTAACATTTCAGGATATATGTTTATTTTTTGATCCTTGAAGAATTTCAGTAACAAACAAGTTGTATTGAGCAAAACTAGGTCCTGTGTTACTTCTTCTGATAAGTCATATGTATTTAGAAGGAAGAAGTTAATTTGGGTTGGCTCATAAAAGAAGGTGGACATTTAATTTGGGATGGAGGAAATACTAAATATTTAATTCTAATTAGCACACTCTCCTAATTTCCATTCGAATTCAGTACTTTTTTTGATTATTAGTGTTGGATATGTTATTTTCTTGTGTAAGTTTGGAGACCACAAAGCAATGTTATAAATAATGCTCGCCTCAGCGCTAATAGCGTGAGGCGAGCCGATGCGAGCAACCTACGCTATTTTGGCTTTGTTGTGTTGCGATTGTAAAAGGCGAGCACGTCTGCCTGTGTAGCGAGAGGCGAGCTGTGGCGTTGCTATTTGAAAAAAAGAAAGAAAAAGGTGCAAACACCAGCGACTTAAAACATTAGGGCTTGGGTTTTTCACTTCTTCTCCTCCAACGACCTTTTGTTAGGGCTTGGGATTCATCTTCAACCATCATCGATAGTAACCCAGGTATGTTTCTTTCTTTTCTTTTCTTCTTCTTCTTCTCCTTTCTTCTTCTACTTTCTTCTTCTTCTCCTCCTCCTATTTCAGCGACAGTAACCATTGCTGTCTTCTTCTTTTTTTCTTCGACAGTTCGACTTCGACCATTGTTGTTTTCTTCTTTCTTCCGTGATCAACTCTTTCTTCTTTCTTTCTTCCTTTTTCTTCTTGTCTTTTTTTTTGTGCTCTGTTTTTCGACCAGCATAGCAGAGGCTCTTTCTTTCTTTCTTCCTTTCCTCTTTCTTATTCTTGCAAACACCAGCGACTTAAAACATTAGGGCTTGGGTTTTTCACTTCTCCTTCAACGACCTTTTGTTAGGGCTTGGGATTCATCTTCAGCCATCAGCGATAGTAACCCAGGTATGTTTCTTTCTTTTCTTTTCTTCTTCTTCTCCTTTCTTCTTCTACTTTCTTCTTCTACTTTCTTCTTCTTCTTCTTCTTCTTCAGCCATCAGCGATAGTAACCCAGATATGCTATCTTTCTTTTCTTTTCTTCTTCTTCTTCTACCTTCTTCTTCTTCTTCTTCTTCTCCTTTCTTCTTCTACTTTCTTCTTCTTCTCTTTTCTTCTTCTTCTACTTTCTTCTTCTTCTTCTTCTTTTTCTTCTTCTTCTTCTTCAGCCATTAGCGATAGTAACCCAGGTATGTTTCTTTCTTTTCTTTTCTTCTTCTTCTCCTTTCTTCTTCTACTTTCTTCTTCTTCTTCTCCTTTCTTCTTCTACTTTCTTTTTCTTCTCCTCCTCCTCCTCCTCCTTCTATTTCAGCGACAGTAACCATTGCTGTCTTCTTCTTTTTTTCTTCGACAGTTCGACTTCGACCATTGTTGTCTTCTTCTTTCTTCTTTCTTCCGTGATCAACTCTTTCTTCTTTCTTTCTTCCTTTTTCTTCTTCTTGTCTTTTTTTTTGTGCTCTGTTTTTCGACCAGCATAGCAGAGGCTCTTTCTTTCTTCCTTTCCTCTTTCTTATTCTTTCAAACACCAGCGACTTAAAACATTAGGGCTTGGGTTTTTCACTTTTTCTCCTTCAACGACCTTTTGTTAGGGCTTGGGATTCATCTTCAGCCATCAGCGATAGTAACCCAGGTATGTTTCTTTCTTTTCTTTTCTTCTTCTCCTCCTCCTTCTTCTTCTCCTTCTCCTCCTCCTCCTCCTTCTCCTCCTTCTCCTTCTCCTTCTCCTTCAACCATCAACAATAGTAACCCAGGTATGTTTCTTTCTTTTCTTTTCTTCTCCTCCTCCTCCTCCTCCTCCTCCTCCTCCTCCTTCTATTTCAGCGACAATAACCATTGCTGTCTTCTTCTTTTTTTCTTCGACAGTTCGACTTCGACCATTGTTGTCTTCTTCTTTCTTCTTTCTTCCGTGATCAACTCTTTCTTCTTTCTTTCTTCCTTTTTCTTCTTCTTGTCTTTTTTTTTGTGCTCTGTTTTTAGACCAGCATAACAGAGGCTCTTTCTTTCTTTCTTTCTTCCTTTCCTCTTTCTTATTCTCTTATTTTTTTTGGCTCTGTTTCGAGCAAGCAGCAGAGGCAGTAGAGTCTCTTTTTAGGCTCTGTTTTTTTTTGAATTGATATATTTACTAGTATATTATTGTTATTGAGTTTTTAGTTATATATATATATATATATATATATATATATAATGTTTTTGTATAAATTGTTGTTTCACATCAAAAAGGGGAGCGCTTCGCTGCGCGCCTCTCGCCTCAGTGAAGCGGGCCCTCGTCGCTATTTGTCGCCGCACGCTGTCCAAAACACTGCCAGAGACAAAAAACATTAGCAAATACTGTGAAATAATCAAGGTGCGTGCAAGTTGGCCTGTACATTCCATTATAAAAAAGAAAATAATAATAAGGAAGAAAATAATAATAATAAGGAAAGAAACTGTAGGTGTTTTGAAAGGAACAACAATTCCTTACAGAAAATTAAGATGAACTGCCTTCTTTTGTTTCACTTTTGGTGCAAGGGAGATTTTTTCTTTTTTTTGAACAAGACAACATTTAGTGCAAGGAAGATTTTGTACATGATGTTAATTCACTGTTAGATAGCATAGGATCTTTGTAGTAGGAGCTAGAAGAAGCTATTGGCTTTTAGCACAACCTTTGTGCTACAAATATGTAATATTGTTACCGTTCTAAACAATAATAATAATAAAAGAACCAAGTATACCATGATGTTTGGAACCTCAAAGAGAGCAACTTTTAGAGAAAGCAAAGAAATTGGGGGTGCTGTTGCATTACGTTCTTGGTGGCCGACATGAGTGTTGGTATTTATAGTGGACCATTTGGAAGGAAACAAGCAATAGTTGTTTTGAAGGTAACAACAATTCCGTACAGAAAATTAAGATGAACTGTCTTTTTATTTTTGTTTCACTTTTCTTGCAAGGAAGTTTTGTACAGAATATTGATTCACGGTTAGATATCAAGAATCCTTGTTGTAGGAGCTAAAAGAAGCTATGTTTTTGGTTATGTCAAATTGTAATGTTGGCTTTAGCACAGCCTTTATGCTATAGATATATAATGTTGTTACTGTTCTCAAAAAGAGCCTTGTATACCATGATATTTGGTACCCCAAAGATAGCAATTTTTAGAAAAAGCAAAGAAATTGGGTGACTAGTTTCCAAATGATATAGAGAAAGCTTATGATCATGTGATTTGGGTTTGTCTTCTCAAAGTGTTGATGGATATGGGTTTTGGTAGAAAGTGGATCAAGTGGATTCTATTTTGCATAAGCTTAGTCAGATTTTCTGTTTTGATCAATGGCTCTCCTGAAAGTTTTCCCCTTCACATAGGACTGAGACAGAGACGCCCTTTTCTGTTCTTAATTGCAATGGAAGGTTTAAATAGCATGATTAAGTTACCCAATAACAATGGATGGATGTCTGGGTTTAAGATGGCAAGTAGGGGAGGAGGACCGAAATAACTCATCTGCTATATGCAGATGACACGTTGGTGTTTTGTGAGGCAAAAAAGAAGCAGTTAACCTCAGAGCAATCCTAACTCTCTTTGATGCAGCTTTTGATCTTCAGGTAAATTGGAGGAAGAGTTTTCTTTTCCGAGTTAATGAGGTATTTGATATACAAAGGTTGGCAGGTGTTCTTGGGTGTACAGTGGGAGCTCTTCCAACAACATACTTAGGCATGCCAATGGGTTCAAAAAATAAAGCCTTAGACATTTGGAGTACGGTACTAAAAAGATGTGAGAAAAGACTAGCCAGGTGGAAAAGTTAATACTTATCTTTGGGGGGGGCAGAGTGACACTGGTCAATAGTGTCCTGGATGCATTCCCGACCTAAGTTTGCTCGGACACGGATGCGGGTGTCCGACATCGATGCGGATCTAGATGTTGGATCCTTCAAGATGTAAGTTCTAAGATACGGGGCTACAGATCCTAGTATGGATACGGGTGTGGGGATCCAAGTAAAAATAATTAAAAAAAAAAAAAATTATCGAAATTTTGTGGAATACTTGCGTATAACTGCAAAGTTAGTTTCTTTTTTATTCTCAAGTTGTAGACTAAGTTGCTCCGACATGACGGTTTAGGTGCCGCACCCGTGTCGACACAACACTAGTAGTGTGGGTGTGGAATGGGATCCGTACCGATTTTGGGTACTTTGACCATGACAGACGGGAAAATTCGAGACGAGATACAATTTGATTCCCGAAATCAAAACCAAATATGGGGAAGAAAATAGCTTACTGTATCTAAGAAATCAATCATTTACTTATTTACAACTTGAGAATAAAAAAGGAATTCACTCTTTACAAGCTATACGTAAGTATTCCTCATAATTTAGAGATATTTTGATTTTATTGAATTATTTTTAGGCGGATCCCCACACCCGTATCTGTACTAGAATCCGTATCCCCGAATCTTAGAATTTACATCTTGAAGGATCCGACCTCTAGATCCGCACCCCGTGTCGGACACCTGCACCTGTGTCCGAGCAACTTAGGTTGTAGATAAGTAAATTGACTAATTTCTTAGTAATGTCAATGCTATTTTCTTCAAATTTACCCTAGTTTTGATTCTCATTTCGGGAATCAAATTGTATCTCGTCCCAAAATTTGTCGTCCGTCGTGGTCAAAGTACCCAAAATATTTTGACCAATCGGTTACGGATCCCATACCCACACCCACACCCACACTAGTGTCGTGTTGACACGGGTGCGGTACCTAAACTGCCATGTCGGAGCAACTTAACTCCCGATATACAAAAATCTCTTTTCCCTATTCCTGCAAAAATAGAGAAACGGATCGATGCCATTAGAAGGAAGTTCATTTGGCAAGGCAACTAAGAGAAGAAAGTTTTTCATTTATTGAAGTGGAAGAACCTTACACTCAGCAAGAAAGATGGGGGCCTAGGCATAAGAAATTTAAAACTACACAACAAAAGTTTGCTTATGAAATGGCTTTGGAGATTCAGTATGGAGGAAAACCTTATGGAAAGAAGTAATCACTGTATGGTCTTGAGGGACAGTGGCTTTCGATGGCAGTGATTACGCCTTATGGGTACACCTTATGGGGTCAGTATATGGAGGTGTATCAGGAATTATTGCCTTCTTTTGGTCCCAAATAGTGACATATTAGTAGGAAATGGAAGGAAGACTCCCTTCTGGAATGGCAATTGGTTAGGACATGGACCTTTGATATGAAGGTTTTGAGTCTAAATCCAAAAGCCATAGAGGGAGATAGTTGGGACCAGCAAGGGTGGAACTTCAACTTTAGGAGACAACTTAATGACTGGGAATGTCTCAGATTCATTGAATTGTTGAGAGCACTTGGTCATTTCAAGGGGATAATAGAAGAGGAGGATAGACTTAAATGGAAACGACACAATAAGGGCCAATTTACAGTGTATTCAGCATATACCTTGCTTAATCACCCTGGTCAGCAAGCTCAATTGTGGAGTTGGAAAGCAGTATGGGAAGTGAGAATACCACCTCAAAAAGCTTGCTTGTGTGGTTAGTTGGAGAGATGCTTGCCTAACACAAGACAGTTTAAAGAGAGGGGAAGGTCATTGTGCTCAAAGTGTTATCTATGTGCGAATGAGACTGAAAATAGTAGTCATCTATTTATACATTGTGTATGGCAACTATTTTTGAGTACGAAAGGATTGTCATGGACCATGGAGGATGCATATGGTGGATGATTTGGAAGGAAAGTAGTAGTAGGTGTTTTTAAAGGAACAACAATTCCTTACAGAAAATTGAGATGAACTGCCTTTTTTTGTTTCACTTTTGGTGTAAGGAAGATTTTGTACAGGATGTTGATTCACCGTTAGATATCATCGAATCCCTGTAGTAAGAGCTGGAATAAGCTATGTTTTTGGTTATGTCAAATTGTAATGTTGGCTTTAGCACAACCTTTGTGCTACCGATATATAATCTTCTTAGGCATCGGAAAAGGGAGTCTAGGGTAGAATTTTAGAGATATGGGCTCGGCTTCATCAACAGTCTCTAAAGAACTGTAGCACTTCTCTTGGATGGAAGAGAAAGGAACGAGACTAGCTTCTTCCTTCGCCTCTGGAGAACAGTGAACTTTTCGTTTCATAGAAGATGAATGATTGAGAATAGTTACTATTTGGTCTGGAACTGGTTGCTCGTTGATATAATCAAAATTGGGCTTTGAACTAAAGACTCCAAATTTGTTGTGGCAAGGGACTATGATTGTCCCAATTGCTTTCCGAATCTTCTTTTCCTTACCTGTTGTAGGCTTTACGTTTTGGGTCTTTAGAGTAGTAACTGAAATGCTGGATCAATACTACTTTAGTATTAATTGAAGGGGCCTTTGGCTGAGTCAAAGTGGGGACACATGGGTCTAAATTTGAATTTGAAATCACTTTAGGCTGCACATGACTGGTAGGTGGGCTCGGTAATTCAGAAACGCTAGCATTATCTGCAATAATTCCTGTAGCTTTTCCGATCATCCCGGGCTTCACTAGAAACCTGCTATCATTGAAATTTCTAAGCACCCCCAATTTCAAGATCGTTTTTTGCCGGAACTTTGGTCGCATCTCCTACTATACAAATTCTGGCCCACTGAAGCTGAACTTTTTTCTTTGTGTCTTCATCAATTCCCACAAATTTGTCTGTGATGTACTATCTCACCCGCATGTTCGTCAATTTCACAATATTGCAAGAAGCGTTGAATAAGTGAAGAAGAGGAAACAAAAGAGGCATTCACCTTTTTGAAGCTAATGCTCAAAGAAACTAATCACCAATATTTATTTTCAGCATGTTGAGCCCTTTAAATAGGCTTTATAATGAATAAAATTGATAAGACTAAGAAAAACTAATCCTAATTAAACTAGAATAAGAATAAGGCTAAGAAAACCTATCCTAACTAAACAAGGAAAAATAATTCTAGTATGAATGGACTACCAACTAACAATCCTGGTTTGACTAGAACTATAAATATAATACTACTAAAACAAGAATTAAGAAATCCTAATCTTTAAGGAAAAGAAATCCTAATCTTGAATGGATTCTTGGACTTCTTCAATTTCTTGAGATTCTTGGGCCTCGATTGGACTAAGGCTAATTAGTGTAAGCATTTTAAATTCGTGGCCTAACTCTCCAAATCCATTGACACCTTCATGAGTCCAATAACCCTCCATTATTGTAGAAAACATGGACTCCGTTTGTGCTTCTCTAGCATCAAGATTTAAGCTTGTATGTTCATCAGTCTCCTATGTAGCGAAATGTATTCTGGTCCTAAGCATGTAGAGCGATACTAAACATCTTAACCCAAGATTGATTGACTATGTTTTGCATCTTTGCACCAACTGTTAGCGACCACCACTCACGTGTCAAACGCCTCCCATATCAGAACCACTCTCCCGGCATAATTCTAGCAGCTTCTTGTTTTGAGGGGAAATAAAAAAGGAATAGATTGTGAGCGAGAGGAGTGACTTTCAACCCGAACACTGATTTTCCATCTGTTGACAAACCATTTTTGAATCACATCTGCACTCGATTGACGCTGAAGGAGTCATTGAAGCAGCCCGCTAAACACTTAGATACTAACTGG
Organism: Nicotiana knightiana; assembly: GCA_005239525.1. Lineage (NCBI taxonomy): Eukaryota > Viridiplantae > Streptophyta > Magnoliopsida > Solanales > Solanaceae > Nicotiana > Nicotiana knightiana. The sequence continues at coordinate 76,871 of ML435492.1, forward strand.
TCTATACCAAGCATAGTGCTTAACATTGTCTGGATCCAATTTTGGTGCATTTGAATCCTGTCTTGCCTCTGTGAAATTCTAGCTGTATCGATGAAAGACTTGGTATCCCGTACCAAAAGATTAAATCGTTGGTCAGTAGGTTTGCCTAAGAAGTGTAGGATCTTCTTTGCTATGTCACCCCAACCCCGATTGTAGTGTTCCTCTGGAATAATGATGGATGTTTTGCCATCTCCAGTCCATCTTCGATTCTTATATCACGACCTTATATGTTGAAGTTTTGGAAGACTCTGTAGGTGTATGTGTGGCTCTTTCTTCCCGACCTTCTACACAAATTCCCCGACCCCCGAGATGCTTGTCGAATGATTTCGCATACCGCTCACATGTTTTCTTCATCAATGTTTAATCTGGTGGTGAATCTCCTTCTTTCACTCAATAAATGTGAACTACCTAAAATTATCTTCACTAATATCAATAAGTTTGTAAGTTTTATCTCCAGATGTAAAAAGGTTTTCTTTTCCATAACTAAAAAGGTTACCTTAAAAGTATATCAGAGCTAGCGACTGGTAAGAGAAAAGAGAGAAGGGGCCTGGCACATTTTTCAAGAGAGAGCACTATACTTGCATTGTTTTTACTTCAAATACTTAACCTTGTGCTATGTTTTGTGGACACTTCAAAATCCCTGCCACTCATGTTGTGTGGGTGTGGGATTCACACCGGGTTTGGTTAACTTACTTTGGGTGCTTTGCTACATCAATGACCAAGAAGTATAAATTGATTGGGTATTTGTTTTGATTTTATGAGAATGCTTTGTATTACACGAGACATCCTGTGGATAAAATATTTGGTTCAACAAATTTAATTAATCGAAACATATACTAACAAATGTCGTAATATGCTTTTCTTGCCTTTATCCCCTCTTGGATCCATATCCTTGAATCCTATAATTTTTGTGATGAAGAAACAAACCTTTAGATCTGCATTTGTGTCGGGTATCCACAACCAAGTCCGAGGAACATAGACCTAATGTAGTTTTTTTCAAATCCAGTGGCTATACAACTCTAGTTTGTGTTTGTTTTTTAATTTTCTTGCATCGCATATACATGTTTATTTATGTTTTTCTTTGCTAAAGCGTGCACTTTGTTCGGTAAGTTCCAATTGACCTTGGCACTTCCTTATGCTTTTTGCCTTTACCAGCACTGCTACTTTGTTTTTACAAAGATTCATCTCAGAAGTCAGAACCCATTTGATGATGAGTTTCTCAGAACCCACTGATTTCTTGATAGTTCAACAGAATCTACAGAAATGAAAGCCAACCACTACTACATTTGTCTAATCTAAGGTTTGGGTTGGAGTTGCTTTTGATTAGCTACCGAGCTTCTCAGCTCTCATAGGTTGCATCTCTGGTGGTATAAATGTAAATTTCATTCATTGGCATGTGTAAACGAGTGATTGTTTGTTTGATGTTTTGGAGATATATGCTGAAAGTATAACATCTCCATTCCCCATGGGAGACTGTTGTAAAAGAGAGCTTTCGTGTTTTCAGATGATGTATATTTGGTCCCACTGTCTCACATGCTGAAGCTGTCCTATTAAAGCTTTGTTTCCATCAGCTTGCCTTTTTTCCTTCTGGCAAGTGTTGCTTAATGCTAGTTCTTTGCTCATCTTTGACATTTTAATCTAAGCTGGTGGAATTCTGCAAATTAATAGAGCACCGCTCTGTGCTACCTTGGAGCTGACCACAGTGATAAGAATTGTGCTGCATGCTGATGTTTTCAAACATATATTATAGCTTTTTGCTTTTATGGTCTGTGATGCTCATCCCTTAAATTGTATGGTTAGAGGGAAACCTAACGGAGTCGTGAAAATTCAGAAATAGTCGGATATGGATATATTCTAAAATTTGGGTATGGTATATTGAGTGCATAACTAGTATTGTTTGTTGATGACGTCTTATGTTGTATTCCTTAAATTTTGGCCATGTGTCTTGTTGTCAATTATCTAGTGTCCTTAATTTTCAGGTCTGTTGTATGACCACAACATGTCTTTTGTGTTAGAGGGTGTTTAGGATCTATTTTTTCTATGTAAAAGTTTAACAGAACAACCTGTAGAAAAATATCTGTTTCCCCTGTTAACTGGCTAAACATCTATTTTGGCCAGAAATTGCCTTATGGCCTTTAGACTGTTTATCATGGCGCTAGAACTGGAAAGGTTGGCGTCTGCTCATTTCTCTTTTAGTTTATTCAGTTTTGCCTAACTATGATAAACAGTGAAACTTGCGCGCATTTCCTGATTCTCGAAATTACTGAAGTCATTTCTGTTATGTGATTATCCATTGCGTGAGTATGAAAAGGGGTTCAGGGGCTAGGGACTTGGGAGTATTTGCTTGAAGTTGCTTGGCCCTTTATTATTAAAGGCTGTATCTAGTATTGTTGTTCTTTTCCCTGATTTCATTGATTTTGTTATTATTTCATCGGTTCTCTTAAGTTTCTCGGACCAAGTATCTCATGAGATGACCAGTGGCCTTAATTTCATTTGCTATATGCAGTTGCTCGAATTGCTCTTGTGAAGCCTGACAAGGCCAGAGGAGTTGAAGATGTTGTACTCAGAGCTGCCCAAATGGGGCAGATCACGGAAAAGGTGCTCTCTTTTTCTCTATATATTTGTACCTCCGGATCTAATAGATTATTCTTTCAGTTGCTTTGAATAATGTAATATGTGCAGGTTTCGGAGGAGAAACTGATACAATTACTTGAACAAATTAACACCCAAACTACTAAGCAGACAAAAGTAACTGTAAGTCATTGACTCTCTACTTATCTTCTTCTTTCCTTTTTGTTCAGTCTATTATGTTGAACCCTTGTTCTGAAGTTTGATCACTTCTTAGATCCAGAGGCGTCGGAGTGTTCTCGAGGATGATGATTAGAATGCTTCACAGCATATTTTAGTCCCTGACTATATGGTGTTTTCAAATTTTTGTTAAGACACTTGAATGTGGTTTCAGTGTCTCATCAACTTTGTCAAAATATGCCTGAGGTTTTCCAGTCACATTGAAATTGCTCAGCTTGTAATATTTTAATTTACACGAATATAATGACGTAAATTAATGAGTGCTTCTGGTTCTTACTCCTTCCTTCAGAAACAAATCAAATATCATACTCTCACTAGATCATTATTGTGTTAAAGGGAAGAAATATGAAATTAGTGGAAGCTTAAGAGTATATAAGCTCTGGTGGCCTTTACTTGGTTGCGAGTAAGAGAACCCTTCTGTCAGCAGGGTGACTATGTTGGAGAAACTTCCTTAATTCTAGAGGACAGTCCCATCACAGCTGGAGTCGTCTTTATAGGCCCGCTCAGATGGCTCGTCCGGTTCATCGTGGTGCATCAGCTAGCCATGGTTCATAACTATGGGGTAAAAGTTTGTTTAAGATACATATCCTGCGTTTATTATCATAATATAAGCATCTATTGTCTCGGTATAGGGTGCTGGTGACTGGGATTTGTTTCTCCTGGGGTGGATGATTAAAGTTGTTCTGGAAGCAGCTATATTATTTTAAAATCATGATAGATGACCACAATTATCGCAATAGAACAAATGCTGGTATCAATTATTGTGCATAATTGGCCGGAGACACTTTTGACTAATGTTCTTTTTGTTCCGCATGACTTATAGTTGAATAAAGTTTGTGTCATTATATTATTATTATTTCAGAAGAGAAAGAGTAGCTAAGATCACACACATCTTTTAAATATTCAGACGAATAACATGCAAACCTCTCTTTCTGAAATGTAAACCGTGTCAGTCAGCATCTATCATTTTCTTCAATTGGTAAAATATATCAACAACCCCTTAAAGTTGTCGGCATTTTTCATTTACACACTCCATTTTAAGTCCGTTTCATTTGAACACTCTAATCACATTCCAAATGTGTTATTTAGACAAAGTTTGACATAATGCGTGTATTACACTATTTTTCAGAGCGTGAGAATTTAATTTTGCCTTTTTAGATTTCTTCTTTTATTCATTTTCCTCCTATTCTTTCATAGCATTGTTCAGGTCACCACCTTCCTCTCTCCCCTCACCAATCCACCACCATCACCTTCCTATCTCAGTTTTCATTGCTGGAATAAAGGGAAATAGCCATAAAAACCTCAAACATTTGGGGCGTGTTTGGTATAATGGAAAATATTTTTCGTGGTTTTCTTGGAAAATAAGTAGTAATCTTACTCATTTTCTAGTGTTTGATACGCAAATTAAGAAAAAAAATTTCTCAAGAGCACTCATAAATAATTTAGATACAATAAACATGAAGCCATAAATTTTCGATCCAACAACCTTCCGAAACCACAAATTTCAAAAACTTCTGAATTGCTAAACTTTCAAACTCGTAAACTCTATAATTTCTAAACCCGCAAACTTCCAAACACATGAACCTCCGAACTCATAACTTTCGAACTCATAAATTTTCGAACTTGTAAACTGAAAAATGAAAAAACAAGAGTTGAAAATATTTTTTGCCTGGGGGAGGGGGAGG
>ML435500.1:0-29674 GCA_005239525.1 Nicotiana knightiana
AAAATCCTATATTACTTATCGACCACGTACACTTGCGTGTGCATTGGGAAATCAACCAACAAACCCTAATTGTTTCTGTGAGTTATATTGATTTATTCAATTTTGTTTCGATATTGTGGTTACCTCTGTGAACTAGTCCTATTAACTTATTTCTATCATTTCCCCTGTTAAAATCACTATTTTGTGAAATCTCTACTTAATTGACTTCCGTTAGGAACGATTTCTTTCTTGTTAAAATCATAACTCTTTTTGGATTCTTACTTGGTTGATTTCTATCTAAGGATTCAAATGATTCCTTCCTATAAAATTAGTACTCTTTGAAGATTTTACTGGTTGTTTCCTGTTAATTGCTCTGATTAAAATCCGTGTGCATAGATTTTATTGGTTTCCTTCTTTATGACTTTAATTGGCCATCCTTGCCTTAATTACTCGTCCGCATGATTTATGATTTTTATTAATCCTTTATTTGGTCTGATTTGCATTCTTGCCTTATTTAGACTCTCTTGTTGTTACCGTTGATCAATTACCCCTAATTAAGGGGTCTATTCCAGATTCCCTTATGGTTAACTAATTGTGTGACCCAATGATTGCCCTTAATTGACTAATTTCTAATTCTTTTACCTTATTTTTCCTACTCCTAAAGTGCTATATATACTCTCTAATTCTGCTTCTCAAAACACGAACAGTAGTTCAGAACACACACACACTCTCAAATTCTCTCTTCTTTTTCTGCTACCTATGCTAAATATTGATCTAGCCAGCTGAAAGTCAAGGCTAGACAGTGGAACTCTACTTGCTTTACATTCTGTACTTTGTTTCCTTAATTGGTATGTCTCTAGTTCAATTCTGAAACTCAACTTTATGTGCTCCTTTATGTAAATCCATGCCTATTCTTACACTGGTTAATTGGCTATGTACTTGATTGTCTTCCTGTTTACTGCTTTACCCAGTATGTCTAAGTTTTACCCTCTTCAAATCCAGTGTTTAATCGAGCAAGCCTAGATCTCATTTGTCTTGTTTGCATGTTTGTTCAGTACCTGTTCACTCCCCTCAACTAGTATGCTCAAGTTAGTATCTTAGACTCCTAATGTATTTGATTGATCCTGATTGGTATGACTAATGCACTCCTGTCTTCAACATGACTATTCCCACGCTCCGTCCCTATGTTTTAATTACCTTTTACCATGACTGACTTGTTAAGTTCCTGAATCAGTAGACTTCTAGTTGTTCTGTACAGTTGTTGTTCCATATGCTCCCCTTAGACCATGTTCATGTGTTTCTGATGTGAAACTCTCTATGTTCCCAACCCCTTGACCCCCTGTTTGTAAAAATTGGTTGTGAGTCTGAGCACTCTGAGTTTGAGTGGTTGTATGTTGAATCTTTGTTCTTTTAGAATTGATTTCAAAAACTATTTTTCACTCTTGGCTTTTTCCTAAAATTGTTTCTATTCCTGAAAACCTTTTCACTCCTAAAAAAAGTGTTATCTCTACGATGTCTTTAACAAGTTCTTTCAAAACTATGTCCAGCACTCTCACTTCTACTCTTAGATTCTTAAGTTCATCCCCTCCAGTGTGTGTGCTGCCTAGGAATCCCTGAGATTCCTCCGAACTCTGACACACTAGGGCTGGCCCTTTCCACACTGCACATAATCACTTTGCTATCAAAAGATCTTGGTGTGAGAATTTTCCGTGATCCCTGAGGTCCTTAGGGAACATTGACACACCCGGACATCCAATTTGGCTATGAGATTCTTGGTATCTGAGACTGTTTTGACGAACTGGTGTCTCCAGGTTTACTTTGGGCCTATCTGCAGGCTCCCTGCAGTATAGCTTATATTTATTTATATAACTCATTTAATTCTGGTTTGTAATAATTATCTTTGTAAACAGATATTAGGGAAATTAGTAAAAGGGCAGGGATTTCCATATGACTTTCGTGGGGAAATTGGGTAGAAATCATGCTTTATGTTTAAACTATGCTTATTTGCATTAGAGATCATGTTGTAGGACTATGGTGTTATTATCATTAGAGACCCTGCTTTAGGATAATTACATTTACTGGTTTTGCATATTAGAAAACAGCTATGGCTCAATACTTCACTATCACGAAATTCTGCTTCTACATAATCATGATTACCTAAAAATCATGTTATTAAGTTACTGCAGTAATTCTGCCCAATAAGAGGTTCATTTTTTATGTGCATTAGGAATCCTACTCCAAGACTGTGTTTACATTCGCATTGAACCATGTCTACATTGTCTAAATCAGTAACCGTCATGTCTATGAGGATGCTTAGAAGCAGCCATTAGCACCTAGAAGAGCATGTCTATAGGACGTATTAAAACTCAAATTGTTTGCTTTCCTTAAGTCTATTTTCCGGATTTATGTTTGCATTTTTAGACTGCATGTTATAGGGTATCCCTAAACCATGCTTAGGAAAGCCTATAGGTAATTAACCCTTATAAAAGTGGTAAAACTGTGCTTTGTTTAATTATTTGTGAACTGCCCAGATTCAGCAAATCCTAAAAATCAGTAGGCAAACTAATTAGGTCTCCACTGCCTCGCTTTAATAGATATTGCATATAGTCTATTTTCATGCTCACATAGATATCTTGTTTTAGGACTTTGAAATGTCTGAAATCCTGTTGTTTGAGACGTGCTATTGTCTGCATACTTGAGGAGGTAAAAGTGAGCCTTTAGTTGTTCCTTACGTGTATGTCCTATTTTTTCTTGCTTGTCGTTTAGATTTTCCCTTTTAAACACCTTAGGAGATTTTAGAACTGCATAAAATTAGAGGTCCTAAACACCTCTGGGACCACCAAGAAGGGACGGGTAATGCACTCTTAGAGTTCTTCTAAATTAAAATCTCTTATAACCGCTAAGGGGAGGGGAATTGGGTAGTAAAAGGATATGATGACCTGTGCGCGAATGTCACGTGTGTTGATACCCAATTTTTTCCAAAATATTTTAAATTGGCATATGTACCTTCAAAATCATGCATTAGCAACGATTGGTATTTTTTCCATAATTTTCCTATATTTTTTCTAATTTATCTAGCATTTTATTTCCAATAAATAACTAAAAAAATCACGTCACAAATGATTTCCAAACATTTCTTGATTTATTGTTTATATTTATGGTCTTATTAAGTCCATTTTATCCCATAATTAGCCAAACTGGCACCTTATGACTATAATTGCAATAACCTCGCAATTATAGACCAATCACATAATTTTGTACCATTTTCCCACCAGAAATTATCCATTTGTATTTTTAAATACTAAATAATCTTTTTAAAACTTTTTTCTACGCATGAAATTCATTTTTATGATTATTAGTTATTTTATAAATTATTTTAATTAATTTGAATTGGGTATTTGTCAAATAGCCTATTTTATTCCGATTCTAGCAAAAATAAAACCAGCCCACCGGACTAAATCAAGCCCAAATACCCCAAGCCCAATTCCTAAATCTACCGGGACCCAATTCCCACTTAATTTGGACCGATGATCATTTCGGATCAACGGACCAGATTCATCATTTCCTAATTTAACTTAAGAGACCAGCCCCCCCCCCCCCCACCTCTCATTTCCCTCACACACACCCCGTCACTCCTCTCTTCTCTCTCAAATCCTCTCAACCAAACCCTAGCTCTCAAGCGCCATCACCGGCATAAACTCCACCTTGTGATGTTTCTATGCATTCTCCACCCAGTCCTGGCCTTCTACGCTCCGTGGCTCTTCGATTTTATGAATCCTTGAAAGGGTTTCAAAGGATTCCGACCGGCTCTGGTTCGAGTCTATGTTCGTTGGCCTGTCTCAGGCCACTTTTTGTTTGTAAGTTAGAATCACTCCTTGTTTCATTACAACTATATGGTTTCCAAGCCGATTCTCTCATCTCTGGGTTGTCTATCTCTAAAACCCTATTTTTAACTCTTGACTTCTTAGACCTGTAAAAGATCTGAATATATCCTGAGTTATTTTGTTGTTTTCCTTAATGATTTCTCCAATTTTTGCTAAAGATCCTCTTCGTCTTCAATTTAGAGTTTCTTGACCCCTTTTCAAAAATGATTCTTCTTTTGATTTAAGTGTTATTCTATGATTTTCAATATGTTTAAGAGTCTATTTATGTTTTTCCCTTTTTGTCTGACTTATTATGTCAAAACCCTAAGTTTCTTGGTCTTAACCACGGGTTCTCAATATGTTCTTGCTTCTTTGTTCATTTGATTTATTTGCATGGCTGTTATTTATGAATTCGTTCAGAGTTTCTGTGATTTTACCTTATTAGGGTTTCTGATTGTTGCCTCTTCCGCCCATATCATGTCCATTCTGTTAAGTCATGCTATGTTCTATGTGAATCCCTAATTTTGTGTGATTTTTACCCTATTTGGCTTATTAGGGTTTCTGATTTTTGCATATTCCTGCCTATTATGTGCTTATCTCGCTTATTCTCAGAAGTTTGTGTTCATCAGTACCATGTTCTGGCATGGATCCCTGATTCTATGTGATTTTTACTTTACCGTGCCTATTAGGGTTCTGATTCTTGTCTTTGTCCTGCCTATTATGTGTTTATTCCGTGCAATTTGTGTTTGTTCCCCTTAATAAATACTACTCCTGTTTGAATCCCTAATTCCATGTGATTGATACCCTCTATTCTCTACTGATTTCAACCTCTAAAATATTTTCTTGCCTTATTTTATGGGCGATTATGCTGTCAATCAATTTTTTTAAGTACTTTCCTTAATTAGATTTTTTGAACATAGCCTCTATTACATGTCTTATACTTCTATGTGCTGAGATTGCTTCCTTATGTGTTATATTTCAATCACATATGGTACCCCTCCTTATTTATTACATGTCTATTACAGTTTGAAGTTAACTCCTTAATTGAAGGGAGTACTTACATTGATTTTATGCTGATTGACTCTAATTCCTCAATCACTGCATGACTTTGATTTTTACCTTATTCTCCACCTAGTTTCAAACTATATATACATTGCTCTTTCATTCACTCAACACACGAAACATTGGTTCAAAAAGCTCTCTATCTCTATCCTTCACTTTTGTGTGTATTGTCCTCTTTATTGGTATGTTATGATTTCAAATCAAGTCCCAAACCAATATGCTTCTTTTACAGCTTCAGTTTATCATGTTTCTAATATGTTTCTATCTGTGGTTTTGTTGTTCAACCTGCAACTAATATGTCTACTTTACTGCTTTATCATCATGCTTCTGAATATGTCCAACCCCTTAGGATCATCCTTCTTATGAACCCCCTTTGTAGTATACCTCAATGTGACTCTGCCTTACTTATGTTTTCCCTGATTTCTATCGTGAACCTTTTGTGCAAAGCAGTTAGCTATCCTAAGTTGTCTGATCATGTGTTGGTTCTGAGATTCATGATATGTTGATTCCCTAAACCCCTATAAGAATTTCCATGCTCTTGTAACTATGTGTGCACTACATGTGCTCTATGTGTCCCCAATCCCCATCATCCCTGTGTGTAGGTTTGTTCTTTCTATTTTGGTTTTGTGTTCTTTAGGTATTGTTGAGTTTGGTTTTGGCTATATGTTTGATCTGATGCTGTTTAATTATATAACTCTCTCTTTTCAAAAGTTGTTTTGCTGAATGACTCCCTCTTTTATTTCACAAAATTGTTTCAAGCAAGTCTCTTTTAACATTGTTTTCTTACTAAAACCTTTTTCAAAACTATATCATGCACTCTCACTCTACTCTTAGGTCCTTAAGTTCTGCAACTCTAATGTGTGACTGCTTAGGGATCCCTATGAGATCCCTCTGAACTCTGATGCATTATAGGTGGCTCTTCCATACTGCACTTACTCAATTATGGTTGTAAAATCTAGGTGTGAGCACTGCCTAGGATCCCTTGAGGTCCTTAGGGAACTCTGACACACCCGGATATGAGAAAGGCTATGAAACATTTGGACATTTGAGGTTCTGGGAATCTGGGCTTGTTTTCAGGCTCCCTATAGTGTAACTTCTTATTGTTCTTTATCTATTTATGTAATTCATTCACATTGGTTTGTAATAATTATAGTAAACGAATGTTGGGGATTGATAGTGAAAAGGGAAGGGTAGCCATGTTTGTTGTCGATATCAATAGGGTAGAAACCATGCCTTAGGCTTACATTTCTATGTGCGCATTAAAATCCATGTTTAGGACTAATACATGCAAAGCATATCATACATTAGACATCATGTTCTTAAGTTTCATGTATACTATTTCAGCATCACATATTTTATCACTTAGAAATCATGCTTCAGGGCTAAATAATAGCACTAACACAAGCTGTTGTTCCTGCACATTTTTGAAATCATGCTTAACAATGTTGTAATCTTTTGTGCATCCTGCTTTAGGAACTCTACACATAAATCATTCTGCATTTTATATGCGCATTAGATACCATGTTTTAGGACCTCACTAAGTCACACCTAGATAAGCTATTGATGCATGAAAAGGGACATAAGACAGTCTCACATACGATTATCCTGTGTTAGTAAAACTGGTAATAACCCCTGTGTCTTTGCAAAACTTAGAACAACATGCTTCAGGTAAAAAAACTTCTAAACTGTTTTAAATAATTTTGGTAGCTATTGTGCATCCCCCCCCCCCTCACGCCTAGGCAAGACTTAGGTAACCAAACTTTATAAAACTGGAAAACTGTTACTTTTGTGTTTACTGCTTAAGGGTTAACAGGCTTAAAATCAGTAGGCAAACTGATTAGGGCCCCTGCTTCTGGGTTTATAAAATAAAACTGCATATTTTCTGTATTTTGATATTCACTTAGACATCATGTTTTATGATCTTGTCTAATAATATTGCTCTTATTTTTGTTTGAGTCGTGTTGTTTACGTGCATTGTCTGTGGAGGTAAATCTGAGCCTATTAATTGTTTTTACCCACCTTTATCTATTCAAGTCCTATCTGTTCTTGCCTGTTGCCTAGTATTTTCTCCTTTCAACCTTAGGGGTCTGTTTAGAACTGCCTTTAAGTAGAGGTCCTAATTTCCTCCAGGACCATTAAGGAGGGACAGGTAACAGCACGCATAGAGGTCGTTAAATAAACTCGCTTAATAACCACTAAGGGGTGGGGAAGGTTAGACATGGATATGGTAACCGGTACGCTAATGCCACGTGTAGCCCCTCTTCTGAGGAGTAATTACCGGGCATTGTACTGATCTGATCCTATAGGATAAACAACCTAGAACCCCATATCCCTTGCATATGTGTGTTCAGATCATAACTCTTTCAAAACCTTATATGTCTGCCTAGACTCGAAATCTTTTAATCTTTAGCACATATGTGTGCTTAGACTGCGAATCTTCTCAAAAACCTTTATTTGTTTACCTATGTGCTTTTACTATTTATGTGCTACCTGTTTTAAAATTCACAAAGGTTGTTTGGCCGAGAATCACAGTTGTGGACTTCGAGGGGTGCCTAACACCTTCCCCTTGAAGTAATTTCAAGCTCTTACCCTATCTCTGGTTATCCAATATGTGTTTGTAAACGACCCATAGTAGGTGCCCTAACGCACCTTAATTATTTAGGGTGGAGAATCTTCAATTCCTTACCCCTTTGCCAAAATGAAAACGAGTTGTCCCAACAATGTCGAGTACCCTGACCGATCCGAAAAGGGAGGGGGAGGGGGGGCGCGACAGCATGGCGACTCTGCTGGGGAGTTATCTAAGCTTTTACCATTTGAAACTGCTTTGTGAACTTGTCTTTACTTTGTTAATACATGCGACCTTTCCCTTTCCCGCTTTATGTGCAATTAATTGTTTATCTCTTTCAAGTACTTGTTCTTTTCAAAATCAAAACTGACATGTTTCTTTTTGTTTTCCTTTATAACTGCTTTTCAATCATAACTGTTGTATTTACCGCTTTCATAACATGCAAATACATAACAACATGCTTTTATTGCTCATTTATTGTTGCATAATCATGCTCAACATCATATTCCCCTCATGCCTATACAAATCCTATAGCAACACTTAATGAGTGGTTGCACTCTTCCATTTTATATCACCCCTAAATTCGAAAAGGCTTATTTGCGGTAAAACTAAACTATCAGCGGTGCAGTCGACGGTTCCACGCCTTTCCCGCTCAAGTTTTCCACTTGAGGGTACCAGTATAAAAACTCATAGAAACCTTACTTTGTTATATTGTACATGCATCATGGTCAAACCTAGCTGGGTTAATGTGTCGTCCGCACAATAACCCTTTAAGACAACCTTATCCAAAAGTCCACTGGGTTTTTCATAATCCCAACAGACGCAATCACATTTTGTGCATTTATTTGGAGAACGAAATGCATGTATGCTAATCATAAGTGTATAAATAGTCGAGTCTGGCGAGGGTAAGGGTCTAACCTTATCTATTTTTCATAAAATGAGGCACGAAGTCCCCAGGTTCGGCATGGTCCAAAGAATACCACCATTGTTGCTGGATTGGTGGGAAGACCATTCGCCAAGTGACAAAGACCATGTAAAGAGGGTCCTCGGAATCTTGCCCTCTTTATTGGATATCCAACCAAACAATATGTTGATCGAAGCAGCCACTATGTTTTGGGACAGAGACAGGTCGGTGTTCCATTTTGGCAACATAGAAATGACCCCCCTCTTGGAGGAGATAGGGGGCTTTGCGGGATTACCTTGGGACAGCCCAGGTTTGTTGGTGCCAGAAAACCATGCCGCTAGGGGGTTCCTGAAAATGATGGGTTTGAAAAAGAACGATGATTTAGAGTGCCTGATAGAGTCCTACATACCTTTTGACTATCTCTATGAACGACACGGCATAGCAAATCCTATCGTCTTTTCCATAATGAGTTCCCTATTACTTCCTTGGGTCATATTCACCGCAGGGTTTTTGTGTTCGTTGTTTGCTTCCTGGGTATGATATTATTTCCAAGCAAAGGAGATAGGATTCACGCTAGATTGGCTATGGTAGCCAAAACCTTAATGGAGGGGATCGAAGGGAAGTCATATACCATTATCCCTATGATCATAGCAGACATATACCGAGCATTGGACCACTGCCAGAAGGGGTTCAAACACTTTGAGGGTTGCAATCTGCTACTACATGTTTGGTTATTGGAGCATCTCCAAAGGGGCCAATATCGTCAAGAATTTCCAAGAAGGGCGTGGAATGATACCCTAAGAGAATGACCTACATCCCAGACAGGTTTGCTCAATCGAAAAATGCTACAGAATGGGCGTAGTTTTTTGACATCTTGACCGAGGACCAAGTTCAATGGATGTTCGAATGGTTCCCTACCAGTGAATTCATCATCAGATCGAGGGACGCTCCACACCTGGTGTTGATCGGTTTAAGGGGCATATGCCCTTATGTTCCCATCAAGGTTATGAGACAGGCAGGTAGGAAGCAAGTTATACCGCGAGTCTCTAAAATGAGCTATTACAGGGCATATTTTTAGGATGACAACATCCCGTAAAAATATGAAGCTCAGCATATGTGGAATCTAAAGCTTATTGTAGAAAAGGGCACCATCGATCCCGACAGATACCATGTAGGGCATGTACGCCTTTAACTATCATGGTTGGAAGACAGCATAGCAGGGATAGTTGAGCCGGAAATCGGCAGAAAAAAGGTCATAGACGAAGCGGCTAAGGCTCAAGTGAAATACAATAAACTGCACAAAAAGGTTCGTGAGTCTGAGGCCGAGCATCTGGAGCAACACAAGACTGATCTGGAACTAATCAATGAGTGGAAGGAAAGGGCTATCAAATCTAATGAAAGGCTGGAATATTTGGAGCAGGGTCTGATGAAGCTAGAGGCGAAGACGATGAAAAGGGTCGCCGACTGCCAAAATGCTGAGGGAAACGAAAGAAGGGCATCTAGCAAGGGTATACCTGTTGTTGGGCATGCACGACCTGGGGATCCTGATTGATAGAGCCAAGAAGATCGAGCCTGGGGAAGGTCCTTCTAGGACCAAGTAGATTAGATTTCCTTTTCATTGCTTTTTTTCAAATGTAATAAGGCCAAGTGCCTTCTCCTCCTCCTAGTCCACCTAAGGAAAAAAGCAAAGGCAAAGGCAAAATGGAAGATTTAGTCAACATCAGACAAGAAAACACAATGACAGCTGAACGAAAAAAAGTTACTAAAAATCAAGGCACTCAAGTTCAGAATGAGGCTATGTCACAACTCGAGCAAAGGTTGTTGAAACTCCAAGGGAAGGTTGAGCATGTTCGAAACTTGGCAAATTTATCCTTCTCACTCAGTGTCCCAGATGTCACTCAAAATCTCATACCTCCTCAGAACACCCCAAACAAACAAAATCCTCCCACAACTCATCATCATACAACTCCATCGAAAAATCAAATTATCCCACCACAGCACCAGCACAACACTTGCCACACTCCGAGAAACACCCCACTGATCATCCCTGAACCACAAAACTCCACAAGTGACCACCTCTATGCTCAAACACCAGGTCATCATAACAACCCCATATACGTGGAAACTCTACCTCACTCTACCCAACACGTTGCTTACACACCTGAATCCAGTGAGAAGGATATGCTCATTAAGAAATTGGCTGAGGAACTCAAGAAGCTGACTAGTCGAGTTCATGGCGTTGAAGGGAATAAGGTGGTCGAAGGGTTGAACTACAAATATCTCTGCATATAGCCCGATGTTAAACTACCGGAGGGTTACAAAACTCCTAAGTTCGAAATGTTCGATGGTACAGGTGATCCCAGGGTCCATCTGAGGACCTATTTTGATAAATTGGTTGGAGTAGGGAGAGACGAGAAGATTCGCATGAAATTGTTCATGAGGAGCCTCACAGGAGATACTTTATCTTGGTACATCAGCCAAAACCCTAAGAAGTGTTCCGACTGGGTAAGTATGGCATCAGACTTCATAGACCGGTTCAGGTTCAATACAAGGAATGCACCAGACGTGTTCTACATCCAGAACCTTAAAAAGAAGCCCACCGAAACTTTTTGCGAGTATGCCGCTCGCTGGAGATCTGAAGCAGCCAAGGTCAGTCATGCTCTAGAGGAAGAACAAATGAACAAATTCTTCGTCTGGGCACAAGACCCGCAGTATTATGAGAGGCTAATAGTGATTGAAAACCAAAAATTCTCTGACATCATCAAGCTGGGTGAGAGAATTGAAGGAGGTATCAGGAGTGGAATGGTCACTAACTTTGAGGCACTACAGGCCACCAACAAAGCCTTGCAGTCTGGTGTTATATCCAAGAAGAACGATGCAGGAACGGTAATGTTGCACAGGGACCCAAATCCCCATTGGTATACAGAACTTCCCCACTCACCTATCAAGAACCCTTGCCCACCTATCAGTCATCTCTACCATCTACATATTAGCCTATTTCCCCCAGATATTCCCAACTAGCTCCTGTTTATCATACCTACAACTCTCAGCCATCTCACTTCCAATCACCCCCTGCTCACCAAAATTTCCCGAGACCTCAACCCAACTTTGATCGCAGACCTCCTAAACAATACACTGCCATTGCTGAACCTATCGACCAGTTGTATGAAATATTAAAAGCTGCTAGTTATGTCACTCCTATCCCTGCTATAACCCCTAAAAACCAATCCCAATGGGTTAATCCAAACAAGACATGTGCATACCATTCCGGCATGAAGGGTTATACAATAGATGAATGTCTCTCATTGAAGGATAAGATCCAGTCTATGATTGATAAAAAGGTCATCCAAGCAAAGGAAGTTGCTCCCAATTGTCACGACTCGAAATCCCGCATTCAGATCGTGATGGCGTCTAACGTTGAACCCGCTAGACAAGCCAACATTACTGGTTATTCTGATTTATTCCTTTATTATTTAGCGTAAAAAAATGAAATACAAGAACAAATAGAAATAAGAATGCGGAAGATAAGAAATTCAACAACTTAGGTAATAAATCTTACGAAATTTCCTTAAACATACCCCCAGAACTGGTGTCACAATTTCAAGGACAGTCTAAGATTTACTAAAAACATGAGTCTGAAATAAACAAGTGTAGCTGTTTAGAAATACAAAATAAGACAGAATGAAATAAATATATGTTGACGCCAAGGCCTGCGAACGCCTGCAGGAATACCTCGGTGTCGCCGTGGACTGAAGGATACTCCCTCACTCAATGTCCACTGGGTTCAGCTCCGTAATCTGTACAACATAAAGAAGTGCAGGTGTAGCATCAGTACAACCGACCCCATGTACTGAGTAAGTGTCGAGCCTAACCTCGGCGAAGTAGTGACGAGGCTAGGAAATGACCACACATAACACCTGTGCAATTCAATAGTATACAGGAAATAATGACAGGAAATAATCAAATAAATACAACAACGGGGGAGAACATGCTGGGGGCGAAGGGTAAAAACATAACTGAAACATCAGAACAAGATAACAATTAGATTGCATAAATAACAGCAGGAATTAACAGCTCAGAACAAGTAAATAAAACGAAAATGGCATGGCATGTCCCCTCGTGCATAACCTCACAATCACTCGGCATGGAATGTCCCCTCGTGCAAAAATAAATAATCACGCTACACAGAATGACCCCTTGTGCATAACCTCACAATCACTTAGCATGGAATGTCCCCTCGTGCATAAATAAATAATCACTCGGCACGGAATATCCGCTCGTGCATAACCTCACAATCACTCGGCACGAAATGTAGCCTCGTGCATAAATAAATAATCACTCGGCACAGAATGTCCCCTCGTGCATAGCCTCATCACTCGGCACAGAATGTCCCCTCGTGCATAGTCTCACAATCACTCGGCACGGAATGTCCCCTCGTGCATAACATCTATAAAAAATCAACAATTTGACAGGAAAATTCAACGAATAGAAACCTCAAATGCACAGAAATATTCAACAAGGATTCTACCGTGCCGGCAAGGGACTCAGCAATAACCAATCTCACTTAGAAGTATAATTTTACAAATAATCCTCAACCGAACCAGTAATCAATAACAATCTACATCATGATATATCCTCAATGTATCACTTCCAGAATAACAAATAATTCATAACACAGAGAATATCAAAGAAAACTATGAAATTCATCATATTCGACTCACGGGCATACTTGACCACAACATACCGGTACCCATCACCTCACCTATACGTTGGACATGGAATAACACATAGCAACTAAGACTCTGTACCTATTCCCTCAAGCTAAGGTTAGGCCAAACACTTACCTCGATTCCAAGAATCCAAATCAAGCCTCTAGCACTGCTTTCCCTCTCGAATCCAACTCTGAAACAATAGTATCTAGACATAATCGACTCAACAATATCAATGACTCAATAATTCCATCCCAAAGCCTAAATATGAATTTCCCATCATTCTTCCAAAAATACCAAAATTTGACCATGGTCCTGCTTGGTCCAAACACGAGGCTCGGACCGAAACCCGATCACCCATATCCCCACGAGTTCAAAATTCCTTGTAGATCAAAAGATATAGGCCTCCGAAGTCGAACCAGTGTCCCAGCACCTCCACCGCGGACCACGAAAAAATGACAGCGGCCGCGAAGTTCTCAGCGCGGTCCATGAAAAAAGATTGCGGTCCTCGGTGGTAAGTTCAGAGATCTGAGTTCTGTGACCTCCAACATCTATTTTAAGCCTAAAAACCTCCCGGGACCTACCCGAAACTCACCCGAGCCCTCGAAACCTCAAACCCAATGTACACACGACCTCAAAATCATCCAACGGACTTATTCGAGTAATGAAACCACTAAAATAACATCAAAAACAATGAATTGAACTCCAAAATCTATAGAATTTTCTCAAACTTCATAAACTATCAAATTTTCCATTTTTGATCTGAAACACGTCAAACCAAGTCCGTTTTACACCAAATTTTATAGATAGCTCATATAACACATATTAAACCTGTTCCGGGCTCCGGAACCATAATACGGGCCCGGCAACACATGTTTCACATCAAAATTCATTTTCAAAAGTCTTTATTATTTTCAGAAAACAATTTTCTTTAAAGATTCATTTCTCGGACTTGGGACTTTGGAATTCGATTCCAGGCATACGCCAAAGTCTCATATTTTCCTACGGACCTTTCGGGACATACGCCAAAGGATCCGTTTACCAAAAATGTTGACCAAAGTCAACTTTAATCAATTAATTATTATAAATTTCAACTTTTCATCAAGTTTTCACATAAAATCTTCCCGACTACATGCCCAGGATGCGCATGCATATCGAGCTGAGATTAACGGAGGCATTTGGGGCATCGAAACACAGATTTAGATAAATTAACATTGGATGATCTTTTGGGTCATCATAATCTCCACCTCTAAAACAACCGTTTGTCCTTGAATGGACATAGAAAGGTACCTGAGTCTGAGAAAAGATGGGTATAACGGCTCCTCATATCGGACTCGGACTCCCAAGTCGCTGCCTCGGCAGACTGACCTCTCCATTGAACACGAACTGAAGGATAACTCTTCGATCTCAACTGACAAACCTGTCTAGATAATATGGCTATTGGCTCCTCCTCATAAGTCAAATCCTGGTCTAACTGGACACTGCTGAAGTCAAGTACATGAGATGGGTCCGCAATGTACCTCTGGAGCATAGACACGTGAAATACTGGATGCACGGCTGACAAACTAGGTGGCAAGGAAAGTCTGTAGGCCACCTGTCCTACCTTGTCCAGAATCTCGAATGGACCAATATACCTAGGGCTCAACTTGCCCTTCTTTCCGAATCTCATCACACCCTTCATGGGCGACACCCGAAGAAATACCCGGTCGCCTATCATAAATGCCAAATCTCGAACTCTGCGATTCGCATAACTCTTCTGCCTGGACTGAGCTGTACGAAGTCTATCCTGAATGATCTTCACCTTGTCCAAGGCATCCTGGACTAACTCGGAACCCAACAATCTAACCTCTCCTGGCTCAAACCATCCGACTGGAGACCGACATCGCCTACCATACAACACCTCATACGGAGCCATCTGAATGCTCGACTGATAGCAGTTGTTGCAGGCAAACTCTGCTAAAGGCAAGAACTGATCCCATGATCCGCCAAAGTCAATGACACAAGCTCGCAACATATCCTCCAAAATCTGAATGGTACGCTCGGAATGTCTGTCCGTCTGAGGATGAAATGTTGTGCTCAATCAATCTGTGTGCCCAACTCTCGCTGCAATACTCTCCAGAAATGGGAGGTAAACTGACTACCTCGGTCTGATATAATGGATACGGGCACACCATGCAGTCTAACAATCTCTCTCATATAGATCCTTGCCAACTTCTCTGCTGAATACGAAACTGATACTGGGATGAAGTGCACTGACTTGGTCAGCCTATCCACAACGACCCATACTGCATCAAACATCCTCTGAGTCCGTGGGAGTCCAACTACAAAGTCCATGGTGATACGCTCCCACTTCCACTCGGGAAGCTGAATCTGCTGCATCAAACCACCGGGTCTCTGGTGCTCGTACTTAACCTGCTGACAGTTCAAACAATGAGCTACATAAGCTACAATATCCTTCTTCATCCGTCGCCACCAATAGTGTTGCCGTAAGTCCTGGTACATCTTTGCGGTGCCCGGATAAATAGAATGTCGGGAACTATGGGCCTCCTGAAGTATCAACTCATGAATACCATCCACATCAGGTACACAAATCCGTCCTTGCATCCTCAAAACTCCCTCAACATCAGTCGTAACCAGCTTGGCATCTCCATGCCTGACTCTATCTCTAAGAACACATAAATGGCGATCATCATACTGCCTGGCCCGAATACGGTCATATAAGGAAGAACGGGCTACGATATAGGCCAAAACACTGCCAGTCTCCGAAACCTCCAATCTCACAAATCGATTGGCTAAAGCCTGAACATCCAAAGCAAGAGATCGCTCTCCGACTGATAAATAGGCAACACTACCCATACTGGCTGACTTCCGGCTCAAAGCATCGGCCACCACATTGGCCTTCCCCGGATGATAAAGAATGGTAATATCATAATCCTTCAACAACTCCAACCATCTCATCTGCCTCATGTTCAACTCTTTCCGTTTGAACAGATATTGTAAGCTCTTATGATCTGTGAACACCTCACATGGCACACCATACAAATAATGCCTCCGAATCTTCAATGCATGAACAATACCTGCTAACTCCAAGTCATGAACTGGATAGATCTTCTCATGAACCTTCAACTGATGAGCAGCATAGTCTATAACCTTTTCCATCCTGCATCAACATTGTGCCAAGCCCAACCCGTGAAGCATCACAATACACAGTATACGATCCTGAACCTGGGGGAAAAACTAACACTGGTGCCGTGGTCAAGGCTATCTTGAGCTTCTGAAAGCTCGCCTCACACTCCTCTGACCACCTAAACTGGGCACTCTTCTGGGTCAACCCAGTCATCGCGGCCGCAATGGATGAAAATCCCTTCATAAACCGGCGATAATAACTTGCTAAGCCCAGGAAACCGGCTGAGGTGGGTCTAGTCCAATCCAAATAAGGCCTGAATACTTGGTGCATCCACTCCATAAAAGCAGCGGGGGCATTTGTCAACCCAAACAACATAACCAAGAACTCATAATGCCCGTAACGAGTGCGAAAAGTCGTCTTAGGAACATCAGACACCCTGATCCTCAGCTGACAGTAGTCAATGCACATCCTCATTGAGCCATCTTTCTTCTTCACGAACAACACTGGAGCACCCCAAGGAGAAACACTAGGCCTGATGAAGTCTTTATTCAACAAATCTTGTAACTGCTGTCACACCTCTTTTTTCACCGGTGAGGGTAATAAGGGAATTTTTCCACTTTAAGTGACATTATTCAATTTTTGGGATTTATTTATTTTCAAAGTTGCCACCCGGGTTTTTTACGGTGTCCCGGGACACCATTTATTTAGTAGACATCCCAAAACCGAGGAATTTTGACTCTGTTTAAATTGTCTGCGAACCAAAAATCCGAGTAAGGAATTCTGTTAACTCGGGAGAATGTGTTAGGAATTCCCGAGTTCCGTTTCTAGCACTGTCACTTAATGACTAAACTTTTCCTAAATTGTTTAATTACTGGTTTAATACCTATGTGCATTTTTATTTTTATATTTTTACCACTTTTAAATTATTTGATTTGTCTAAAAAACTTACCTTAATGCGAGTCACGCGTACGTATACTCGTTTTATTTAGTGCGCTAAAAACCATGTCACGCGTACATGTACATAATTAACAGCCTTTAATTAAACTTATTTGGCCAAAGTCACGCGAACGTGTACCTTGATTTTATTTTGAAAAATCGACGCTTAAATCGTGTCACGCGTACGTGTACAGAATTTGTTACGCTTAATTATTTAAGAAAAAATTGGCCAAAGACGCGCGAATGCGTACCTGGTTTTACTTTGAAAAGCGGTGCTTAAATCATGTCACACATACATGTACACAATTTGTCACCCGTAATTATTTTTAAGAAAAATGCCAAGGTTGCACGAACGCATACTTAGGTCTTAACTCTTGAACCCATAATTATGTCACGCAAAAGAAGTAATGGACAAAGGCCGGTTAAGAATTTTCAATCCCAATAATATTTACTGACCAAAAAGAGAAAAGAAAAAGCTAACAAACCATTTTGTGACTAACTATAGCTATAGATATCAAAAGTTTGTATTCATTTTCAAGACCAAAAATTAATCGAAAACTCTAGTATGTCATGTTTGTTTATTGTGCACCATATTCCCCTATCTTGCTTTAGCATATGTGTATGGGAAAGAGTTTTGCAATTGCAACTATAGCAAGACCTAATTGCTCAATGTTTATTTTGTGCAGAAAGACAATGATATTCACATATAATTTTTCCTGTTCTTATTTTTCTGCTAGCTTCAAAGTTGAGAAGCTGCTCTATCCAAGAAGATTAAACCAAACCATATGCAAACAACAATCAGTAAAACAAAACTGAGAAAACCAAATACTAGTGTGACACATACCAAAACAGAGGAATGAAACAATAATGCAGACAATCAACCAAAACAGAACACGGATTGATTAACGAGGCTATCGAAACAAAAAAATAACATGACCTTAAGCGAAAACAGTTGAGAAACAAAAATAAACCTCAAATAAAATCTGAAATTCAATTCTTTGACAGCTTTGAAGTTAGATCTGAAACAACGACGGCTTATAAACATGAACGAGGACCTGACCGGAAGAAAACTCTAACGGGATACCTCGAACTGGAGAACTCGACCGAATCTTTCAAACAGGTGGAAACAGCAGCTGTTGAAGATGGTTTTGAGGTGATTTTCATGAGAATTTGTGAATGAAACTCTGCAACTCCATGAGTTGTTGTTACACGAGTTTCACGACTGGTTTGAGGATGGATTCGTGATAAAGATGAGGTGTGGGTGAATAAGAAGGGTCTTCAAGGGAGGAAGTCATTAACGTGTGGTTGTTTCGAGTGAGGAGTTCGTGTGGTGAAGAAAAAGGGAGTGGCTGGCGGGCTGGTGCGACAGTTGTTTTTGCTACTATCTCCAGCGGCTGAGTTGGTTGTGCGGCGAAGGTGAATGAGCGACTCGAGAGGGATTGGGGTGGTCTGCCGACGGGTTACGGGTGATGGCTGCTGGTGAAGAGAGGGTGAAGTTATCGTGAGAGGCGGCAGTTTGAGGTGGAGATGAAGGGATTCCCTTCTTCCTAGGGTTTTTGGGGTGTGAAAAAAGGTTCTCGAAGAAGAAGAGGGGTCTTGTCTTTTATGTGTTAGGGTAAGATAAAAATATGGGCCTAGGTTTGAATTGGGCTCTAAATCTACAAAATTGGGCTAAAAAAAAGCTGAAAACTTAATTCAATTCTAAAGTAATATAAGAAAAAATATAAAATAACACTTAATTGATTTTAGTTTATATTTAAAAGTGAAACTAAAAATTAAAGTTGAAATTATTTTTGGTATTTTCAAAGATTATATTAAAATAAAATAGGTTCAAGTAATATATCCTTCTAAAAATATCTAACACCTTAATTAAATAGAGAAAAATAAAATTATTTTGTATTTTTCAATTTTAGTGATAAAATAAAGTAAAAGAGTTAAAACAAGTTAAAATAGCGATACTAGACCTAAACTAAATATTAAACGCTAATATGGGTAAAATTTCAGGGAGGGTTACATGTCTACAGCTGCCCTCTTTGACTGGAAACGCGAAGAGTTTTCAGGCAAAGAACGACGAGACAAGTTTTTTGACCCGACCCTTATTTAGAGAGACCTAAAACTAAAAGAAAGGAGAATGTGACCGAGTTCTGGTTTTGGACAGCCTACATATCCCAGGTTATAAAGGAATCAGGTCGCGTGTAGTTCAAGAAGTTTTGGAGTGATGGAGTGGGTGGAGAGGATGAGAGACTCAAGTGAGGTGCCGTTTCGTCGAGGTTCCTGTCTGCGGTCCCATTATTACATCAAAATCAAAAAGAAAAGACTAACCAAGCATATCAGCTATGAGTTACAAGATTCCTATTTATGAGTCTTCTGAAGCTTGGTCTTGAGTCTTGGTTGGTTCTTCATGCAGACTCTAATCTGAATCTCGATGCTTGTTAGTTGTAGATGCTAGTTTCATCTTCTTGTCCTCCGGATCAAGGCAAAATATACAGAACGGATGACTTCAATCTCGTCCTGAATAGTCCACGTCTTCCCTGCTTCTGCACTTTGGATTCAATGTTCTCTCTCCTCTTTTCTTTTATTCTGGATCAAAACTTCTTCTTATGGTCATTTTGAATCCATTGTAACCTGCGCAAAATCAAAAAAACGAACGAAATTTTCTACCCCAGTTTTCACTAGGAAAATTTGTGAGTTATTGTAACGAAATCTATGCTACTTTATTATTGAAAGCAATGAAAAGCCGGGAACAGTGCACCCAAAGTTATTGTAGACTAGGGAGTGGATACCCTATGACCAAAGATAAAATCAACTAGGGGTTGGAGACCCTATGTTGGAAGAGAATTGACTGGTTATGATGTCGTCAAGAAAAGATCACTGGGTTATGCCGGTGTCTGGAAATAAGATTCATCGGGTTATCTCGGCATCAATTAGGGAATGGAGACCCTATGTTGGTATCGACTTATGTCGGCATCGGCTTATGCTAGCATCAACTAGGGAGTGGAGTCCCTATGTTGGAAAATCATCAACTAGGGATTGGTGACCCTATGTTGGCATCCGGGTATGCTGGCATCAACTAGGGAGCGGAGACCTTATGTTGGAAAACGAGACCAGGGAATTGTATAGCCTATGCTAAAACGAACCAAGAAGGATTTTTGTTTTCTTAAATTTTTTTTTTTTTTTTTTTTTTTTTTTTTTTTGAGAAAAATCAATTTCAATTTTTTTTTTAAATTATCCTAGGAGAAAATTCATCAGACTAGGTTTTCTATCTTAGGAGAGAGATTCATCAGACTAAGATTTCTATCCTAGGAGAAAGTTCAATAGACTAGGTTTTCTATCTTAGGAGAAAGATTCATCAGACTAAGATTTTGATCCTAGGAGAGAGTTCATCAAACTAGGTCTCTTTTTATTATCTTAGGAGAAAGATTCATCAGACTATGATTTTGATCCTAGGAGAAAATTCATCAGACTATGTCTCTTGTTTTTTTGGTATCTTAGGAGAGAGATTCATCAGACTAAGATTTTTATCCTAGGAGAAAGTTCATCAGACTAGGTTTTTTATCTTAGGAGAAAGATTTATCAGACTAAGATTTCTATCCTATGAGAAAGATTCATCAGACTATGTTTTCTTACCTTAGGAGAAAGATTCATCAGACTAAGATTTCTATCCTAGGAGAAAGATTCATCGGACTAGGTTTTCTTATCTTAGGAGAAAAATTCATCAGACTAAGATTTTTATTGGGAGAAAATCCATCAGACTAGGAATTTTTATCCTAGGAGGAAAATGTGAAGAGCAATAACAAAATTTTATTCACACTAGCAAAAAGATAAAGACAAAGATTTGAGAAACTTACCTTTGCCGACTCTTTCTCTTAAATTTTTTTTTTTGAACCACTTTCCTTGCACTGCTTTGTTCCTGTTTCAAACAAAGAAAATTATGTCAGTTTTGAAAGTGGTGGTCGGTTTGTAGCCTTAAGTCCTGAGCAGCTTGACTTTTTCTCAATCAACTTGAATCTGCCTCAAGAGACTTTTGTTCTGCACCAACTCTGATTATTACACACCCGGTACCATTTGTATTTGTGGCTCAGTCAACCTTATCCCAAC
Source organism: Nicotiana knightiana (assembly GCA_005239525.1). Taxonomy (NCBI): domain Eukaryota; kingdom Viridiplantae; phylum Streptophyta; class Magnoliopsida; order Solanales; family Solanaceae; genus Nicotiana; species Nicotiana knightiana. Next base: position 21,245 of record ML435500.1, read on the forward strand.
GGAGATCTTTGCGTAGGCGGCCTTTTCTGATATCTTGAATGGCTTCTTGCCTTTTGGAGCAATTTGACTGTAAGATAGAATCACGACTAGTAAGAGCCCTTTGCATGATGCGCACAATTCATAGTCATTGTTCAGTACTACAGAGAATCCATGTTTAACCTTGAGGTTATCTTTGCTTGTTGTGAACGAATAGGCTGACAAGAGTCTTTTGAGGGAAGCCTTTGAATGAATCCTCAAGGCATGCTGACTGTAACAACTTGGTGTTTTGGCCAAATTTACTTTGTGAAACTGAAAAGCTGATAGCAGATTTTGAAATCTTTTCTTGCTTGTTTTGACAAAGACTGACTCAGAGTGAAGGACACAATGATTCAAAGAAGCAAGTATTAACAAGCAATGCCCCTATCGGAAGGACAGAAGGAAGAGAGTTTTTTTTATCTTTTCTTTTTCTTTTGCGGTAACTAGCCTTAATGATCATGACATGCATTTTGGACTCAGCGGCCGATCTATCCAAGTAATATAATCTTCCCTTTCACCATTCTTATGACCTTTGAAGTCGGGCTTGTTCGTGCCAATCCTTTGCATCACCTTCGACTAACTATCGACTAGTGGTGCCCCAAGGGGTTTTCACCAACAAGCCTCTCTCATTTATTTATCTCCACTTACCATCGTCTCACAGTGCCCGTGAAGGTTTTCACTAGTAAGACTCTCTCATTTTTTTCTCTTTTCCTTTTTTTTGTGAGCAACTTCACAATGTTCTATGTCGTGTGGAAACCGTTGCTCATTACATGCTTCTCTTGGCATTCTTGAAGGCATATCGGGAGGTCTTTATTTTCAAGGTTTTTGGATAGGGTTGGAAAGGAAGGTTGGCATGAAGGCTTAAAGTAGACTCAAAATGAGGGGTTGTAGACTTATAACTCTTGTAATCAACTCTTTTAAAAGTGAAATAAAATTGCTGCCCCAATTTTAGCTACTGGGGATTTTTTTGGATTTTTTTTCTTTTTGAATTATTATTTGGTTGGACCGAACCGTGTAAGGCTGCCTACGTATCCTCTTTTTTTTTAGGAATCAGGTCTAACGTAGTTCAAACATCTGACCTAACTTTTTTTTGTGTCTTTGTCTTTCTTTTTTTTTTCTGTTTTTTCTTTTCTTTTTTTTCTGTTTTTTCTTTTTTTCTCTTTTTTTTTTCAAAACAAACTGCCCCACCTTTTATTTTCTGGGGGCATGGACCTTTGACTATTTTTTTCTTCTCTCTCTTTTTTTTTCATTTGAACTTTCTAAGAGTTGCCCCACTTTGTACTCTTGGAGCATGGAGTTTTTTATTTTTATTTTTTTTTTCATTTTCTCACTTTTTTTTTTGGGCTTTTGACTCTAAACTTGATTCCAAAAGAGGGTGGTCAAATAAAATAACACAGGCTCAAAAGGAGTAACAAAGGGTATAAATTATTTGGGTTGCAGAAAAAGGGCCTCCCAGCCTCGAGAACGCCAATCATGTTACCTTTTCGATATCACAACATTGATGAGCATGTATGTCTTCTTGGTGTGTCGTGATCGAAAGACACTTTCCATCCATTAATGTCAAACTTTCGACCAAGCTTCAATTGATTCAATATCCTCAAGCCCTATCATCACAATGATTTGAAGACGCAATGTACTCGACCTTAGTTCCAAAGTATCTCAAATCTTTATTCATCCTAAAAAGTGTCGCTTTCTCACTTATCTCATTCAAGACTAAATCAATTTTTAAAGATCTGGCCAAAATTTCCGCATGCATGTCATATTACTAAAACTAGCGAGAAAGGAACTAAGCATGGAATGACACAAAAGGACAAATTGTATTTCATTTAGTAAAGGATGGAAGGGCTTAAAAACAAGACAAACAATCTAAAATCTGAGTAACAATCCTAAAATAACCTGGATAATGAAAATAGCAATAAAACAGACAGATAAGACTCACACAAACAGAAAAGAGGGATGGAAAGGTTTGACTTAATAAAACAAATAAAATCTGGATCACAACTCTGAAATAACCCAGATAATAGAAAAAACATCAAAACAAGCTACCATTATTCCTTCCTAGTAAGGAGGGAATGACTTTTCAATTCCTAAGCTTGACATTTAGCCACAAATTTGCTCATCACAATCAGCAGAGCTTTCTCCAATTTCAAAATCATTAACTTCAATCAGCAAGTTCCTGAGAGGATTCTCATACTCCCTGTCACCATGCATCATCCCCACAAAGTGTGTATCATCATGTGCGGGTAAAGGATTTTGGGTGTCACTGTCTTGGATTACAATCAGATTTTCCAGGATCATCCTTTCTATTTCTCTTTTCAAATCCCGACAGCTTTCAACATCGTGCCCCTGGGCATTGGAATGGTATTCACACCTTTTAGAAGGGTCAAAGCTTCTTGCATGTGGATCTACATGAGTTGGAGGAATAGGTGCAATCATGTCATGATGCTTTAATTTCTCAAACAAGCTTGCATATGACTCTTTTATTGGTGTAAAATTATCTTTCAACCTTTGTTCTCCTCTATACCCCTTGTTTGGATGTGGGTTATAGGGCACTCAAAAATTCTGTGGAGGTTGACGAAGACTTTGCGATGCTTGCCTTCTAGGGTGTCTTGGTGGCTGGACAACATACTCAGGTGGAGGAAAAGAGTATTGTGGGTTCTGAGAAGGATAGGATTGCTCAGGGGAATCATCGTAAAACAGACGAGGTTGGTCATACCTTCGAGATGTTCTCCTAGGACCTCTTCTCAACCCTGATGCCATCATGATTTCTTCATCTTTATCATTCATGTCACTAAAATTACCAGATTCAATTTGGACAGCCTGAGTTGCGGCTTTGAACACTGCTTGACTTATGCTTTTGCCTGTCTTAAGGCCATTCTCAACCATTTCTCCCATTTTGATTGCTTCCGAGAATGATTTGCCAACTGCGGACATCATGTTTTGAAAATAATCTGGCTCTTGAGCCTGAAGGAAGACAGTGATTAGCTCGTGGTCATCAATGGGTGGCTTAACTCTAGTTGTTTGCTCTCTCCATTTAATGGCATATTCCCTGAAACTTTCAATTGGTTTCTTCTTCAGGTTTGAAAGGGAATTATAGTCTAGGGCAATGTCGATGTTGTATTGGAACTGTTTGACAAAGGCCTGAGCCATGTCATCCCAGACATACCAGTGAGAGGTATCTTGATCAATAAACCATTCAGAGGCTACCCCCGTAAGGCTTTCCCAAAAATAAGCCATCAATAATTCTTCCTTTCCTCCCGCACCTCTTAGTTGATTGCAATACCTTTTCAGGTGGGCTATAGGGTCTCCGTGTCCATCATACTTTTCGAATTTGGGAGTCTTGAAACCAAGTGGCAAACGAACATCGGGGAACATACATAGATCCTTGAAGGCAATACTCTTCTGACCTACCAACCCTTGCATGTTTTTCAACTATCGTTCTAAGTTATTCACTCTTTGGGCCATTTCTTCCTGTGCCATCTTTCGGGAAGGCTTCTCAATGTTTGCTGATCATATAGGTACGAGTGGTACTCAGGAGAATGGTACTGCTCTTGCTGGGTAGCAAATTGTGATTCACGACTTTTCTTTTGTACCACTGCTGGCTGTGGGACATTGAAGACAGGCATAACAGCGGCGATTGTTTGATTGGTTGTCAATGGCACACTTTGGGAGTATGCAACAGAAGTTTCAGCTATAGTCGTACAGTTGGGATAAAGACTAAACCCATGTGCATAGAATTGATCAGGCAATGAAAGTGGAATGGCAATAGTCGAGATGGGTGTGAACTCTGGGAAACCATAAGAAGAAAAGGGGAGTCCTTGGCCATTAGCCCATGCTTGACACATTTCAGCCATTTTCTGTTTCAGAACTCTATTTTCCTCAATCACAGTAGACTCTTGTTGAACCCTCTGACCCTGAGTCTCACGACTGCTAGTAACAGCTTCAATGTCGCTTGTCATTTTTCCTTTGGATTTTGTGTTCACAGCTTACCACAAACTGACCACCTCAAGCTATCTTCACAATTCAAAACAAAAGACACGTTAGAATGGACTCATTCGGTCCTTATTATCATTTTTTTTCTTTTATTTTTCACTTTCTTTTTCTCTCACTGTTTTTAATTTTTTATGGTTACAATCGAATCCTATAGGGATTGCCTACGTATCATGACGCTGCATAAATCAGATCTTGCATAGTTCGGAAAGATTGAGAATAAAGTAAATAAACCAACTCTTTTGTTTTGTTTTTTTTTCTATTTGGATTTTGAAAAAAAAAATCCGTATATATTATTTTTGAAACAAAGACTTAAAAAGAAGAAAGAAAATATTTTTGGATTTAGTTTTTTTTTTCTTTAGGATTTTTGAAAAGAAAAGACTTTTAAAGAAGAAAGAAAATATATATTTTTTTTTTTATTTTGCTTTTTTTTTTTTTGGAATTTCAGAAGAAAAACTTCTAAAGAATAAAGGAACTGTTTTTTGAATTTTTTGGACTTTCATTTTGAATTTATGAAAGAAGTACTTCTAAAGAAAATATTTTTGAACCTTGAATTTTCTTTTCAATTTTCGAAAGAAGAATGAAAATTTTTTTGGATTTCTTATTTGATTTTTTTGTTTTTTTTGTTTTTGGAAAAGACTTAGAAAAAAAAGTATTTTATTTTGATTTGATTTTCTTTTGGAACGAAAGATTTTTAAAATGAAAGAAAATTTTTTGCTTTTAAATTTTTATTATTTGGGATTTTCTAAAGAAAGACTTCTAAAAATGAAACTTTTTTTTAATTTTTTGAAAATTGGGGGCCGGAACCGATGAGGTTTGCCTACATATCTCACATCCGATGAGAATCAGACCCGCGTAGTTCTCCAGTTTTGACATAACCGGGAAAACATGATATTGATTTTTTGAAATACATTTTCTTTTTATCTTTTTTTTTTTCAAAAATTTTGGCAAAGTTTCGAGGCATTTTCAAATACATGAATTTTCAAGACAGGGTGAATTTTCTATTCTACCCCACTCTTGGTTTTTTTGTTGTTTTTCTTTCCTTAACCGGTCAACAAACAAACTGATACAAATAATGTGCACATAGCAAGTAGGATGCATCAGGATGGTCTTTTGTTTCAGCTACACCTGTCCTAGACGGACCCAGCCCCTGTGTTGAGTCCCATAAGTCCAAATGCACGAGATGCAGATAATCGTTCCTACTAGAGATCCGGTATGAGGTTTTGTCATTCTAAAGTTAAATCTGGGGTTTTATTCTAGACCTTGGCTACCCGAGCGGACGACTCGAGTCGGGGTGGGAGCGACGTACCGGTAGCACGAAAGGCTATCGGGCCTAGTGGCTAGTCCACCCCCGTATTTCTTACTTGGTATGACCTCTAACAGAAAGACGGGTCACGCGAACGTGTGCACCAATTTTAGAAGACTCAGAAAGGAGGCGTAAGAAGGCAATTTATATACAGTTCAAATAAATATCAAAGCTGTAGACATTTAGCACATTGAGCGCACAAAATACAGTAATATCAACAATCAGAAAAAGCCAAGTAAAATCACATTAACAAGCTCGAATTCTTGAACCCTGAATCAGAGATTCTAGGTTCGGTCCCCAGCAGAGTCGCCAGAGCTGTCACACCCCTTTTTCACTACCCCGGAAGGATATAAAGGTAATAAGGGAGTTTTTTCTATTAAAGTGACATTATTCGAATTTGGGATTTATTTATTTAATTTTCAGAGTTGTCACCCGAATTTTTACGGTGTTCCGGAGCACCATTTTATTTATTAAAAATACAAAACCGAGGAATTTTGACTCTGTTTAAATTGTCTGCGTACCAGAAATCCAGGTAAGGAATTCTGTTAGTCCGGGAGAAGGTGTTAGGCACTCCCGAATTCTGTGGTTCTAGTACGGTCGCTTAGTGATTCATACTTGGCTTAAATTATCTAATTACTCATATTTAGGACCTATGTATATTTTATCTTTTACCGCTTTTAAGAAATTATCCTGAGACGAGTCATGCATACGTGTACTCATTTTGTGTAATGCACTAAAAATTATGTCACGCGTACGTGTACAGAATTAATAGCCTCTAATATTAAAATTATTTGGCCAAAGTCACGCGAACGTGTACTTTGGTTTTATATGAAAACTCATGCTTAAATCATGCCACGCGTACGTGTACACAATTTATCACACTTCATTATTTAAGAAATGTTTGGCCGAAGTCGCGCGAGTGCGTACTTAGATTTATTTTGAGAAATCGTAATTATGTCACGCGAACTCGTAAACAATCACGATAAAAGATTAATTCACACCTAAATTATTTTTCTACGAATATTTATTTTTGAAATCGTAATCATGTCACGCGAACGTGTACATAATCACGATAAATTATAACATTCTAAAATCCAAACTTCTATACCTAACGTAGCCTTTCAATAGATTGTAATCTCCGCTAAGCAATTAAAAATTACCAAATATAAGTCAAGATATATGGTGTTTAAAAATAGCAATTTAGGAAGCAGCTTTATTTTTCTAACTAATACTTTAGAAAACCTATCCTATACGCATATTTAGACGGCTCATACATGAATAAGATAGATAAGCAAAGCAGGTTCAGTCACTAAATAAGAAAAGAAGTTGAAATGAAATCACACATGATAAAGAAACACGTCATTCCAATAACAAACCAACACTACTATCGTAGGATCCAAAAGCAGTGAAAGCAAATAAAATAAGACAGAGATGGACCTCCAATAGTCGTAGCTTCCATTCAATTAATAACTTTTCAGCTTGGTTTACACATCGAGCAAATGATTATTTCGAAAATACTAAGATGTCGAAATCGCTACCGGAGCTCGAACAGTAAACCGGAAGCACCAAAACATCGAACGCGCCATCAAACAGAGGCCTCGGCGACCTCAGAACCACCATTCCCGCATCCTCGAAGTTCGCCGGACAAACTCGAACTGAAAACTGAACCAAAACGACGAAGATGAACTACAGCTGACTTTGAGGTTGTTTTCGGCTATTTTTTAGCCGGATTTTAGACTGAAACGGTGATGTTTTGGAGGTTGTTTGGCTGGAATTTTGGCGTGAAAACAGGGATTGGTTTTGGACCTGGAGGGAGGTACAGTAATGGTTGTTCGGAAATCTGATGAAGGAGAAGAAGAGCTGCGTTTTTCTGTTCTCTCTTTTTTAGCTCTCTCTATTTCCCTTTTTTCTCTCTCTCCTTCTCCCCTGCAGATCTCCTTTCTCCTCTGTTTTGATATGTGAGGATGAATTAGCCAGCAAGAAAAGTGTGTCCTCTATGCTAATGTGAGCCTAGAGGATAGGGGTGAATTCTCTTTGTACCATGTGGGTGAGCTGTAAAAGATAGGGAATATTCCCATTGTGCCTATCTGAATGTGCAATGAGAGCAAGCCAAAAATTCAATTTAATATGTTTCCAAATATGGTGAACTCACGTGAGTATTGCCAAAAATGATTTGTAATATCAGGTAATCAAAAATTGTGTGCATATGATTATATATGAAGCCAAAATAAGAAAGAATAAATTTAGTTGTGCAAGGTGTTAATTTTTTATTAGTATCTATTTTTGTACATTTTCTTTTAAAAAATAACAATCCAATCTTGCTAAAGTAAAAATAGCAAGGTAAAAGTATTACATACTTAATATTCATTTATTAAATCCTTTCACTCAAAATTAAACTAAGTCAAATAAAATTATATCCCTTTTTTTTTTTAAAAAAACTTTTCTTTCTTTGTAAAAAAAAAAAATTTAACTAATACTCCAAAAATATGTAACTCTTTTTTTCTCGTAATTTTCAATTTATCTAAAATAAACATATAAAAGGTTAAATAAAATATTAAGATTAAACTTATGATCTATTTAAATACTAAACAGTGAGTGAAAAATCAAATATGGTCAAAAATTAGGTGCTTACAACTGCTCCTTCAATTCCTTCACAATACTGATATCGAGATACGATGCTTGAAGACTTCGTAATTACCCAAAAATGACGTGCCTTATCTAACGCCACCTGGGCGGGCACCTACCTTGAAGGTTAGGGCTCCATAATTATAGCACAAATTTGGCAAATTATGCACAGATAGTTAATTAATTTATTTATTTATTTATTAATTAATTATTATTATTATTATTATTACTCCTATTTTTATACATAAGTCTTTAACAAGCATGACTTCGTACCAGTACTTATAGTAAAAAGAAATAAAATTTAATTCACAAGGGAGAATTTAAACACAAGAATTTCCATCACAAGGATCTCATCCTTACATAACTTCCACCGCGGCTCGAGGTCCGGTCTAAATATACCAAATCATTTTAACACGCGAGGATCTCGTCCTCGATTCTGAATCACAAGTAATATGCATATCGTGCCACTCGAAACATTCCATTTCCTTCATTTA
>ML435500.1:29802-42121 GCA_005239525.1 Nicotiana knightiana
ATTAATATTATTATTATTACTCCTATTTTTATACATAAGTCTTTAACAAGCATGACTTCGTACCAGTACTTATAGTAAAAAGAAATAAAATTTAATTCACAAGGGAGAATTTAAACACAAGAATTTCCATCACAAGGATCTCATCCTTACATAACTTCCACCGCGACTCGAGGTCCGGTCTAAATATACCAAATCATTTTAACACGCGAGGATCTAGTCCTCGATTCTGAATCAAAAGTAATATGCATATCGTGCCACTCGAAAAATTCCATTTCCTTCATTTAAATATTTTCCGTTAAGAAAATTTTCAACATGTAATGGTAAACACAGTTATTCCCATAGAATTTCTCAATATAAGTATTCACATAAGTAGATTTTTGAGTTACGAAGCTCACCCGAAAGCGGAGCATATTAGAAAAATTTTATTAGATAAGCATAACCGAATTAAGTTCAGAAAATCATCACTTTATAATAATTAGAGATTGTTCTTTTAATGAAATCATTTAATGTAACGACCTCATCCATACCATAGAAAACGTATCAACAGACTGGGTCTCCACCTCTAGGAATCTAACCTCCACTTCTGACATTCCGACTCCTATTTCCTCAGGTGGTTATGTAATTGAGCTGTAGCTGAAAGAGGGCATGTAGCCTGAGTGCTCTGATGAAATATGACTCTCCCAAGTCTAGGGAAATTTCTACCACTAGCCAACATAAAGTATCATCCTGCCCTGAGTCTTCCGAAATTTACAATCATTTTTGAGTCCTTTAATGACTCTGGGGACTCGCCCTCTGGATATACGAACCAACGTAGGAGGATGACGGGTTAACTTATCGAACCCGATGGCATATTCTAATATCGTCGAATGTCCTGAAGCAGCCTTGACTTCCACGCTGAGTAGACTTTTGTAGACTTCAAGTTGTTTGAATAACTCCTCTGGTACTGAGGTATAGGGTTATCAAGGAGGTAGACATACCGAAATTCTCAGCTTTATCTCTTGCAAAAATCCCCGACCTTATACATTCCAAGCCACAACCGATATGACACGCGGCCTCGCAATCTATTCCTTGACTGTGTACTCCCCCCACGTGGCACGAATTCATAGGTCACAATATCTGATAATCCACGATGTTAAACTTCACAGCTCATATAAATTAACCCCGTTGCTTTACACTTATTCCCATGGTGTTCAATACTTCATGGAAGCGGTCAAGAAAATCATCTGGGACTTCAAAAGATATACCACTGAAATGGAGTGGAACTTGTTTGGTAACTTGTCCAACCTCAATAAACAGACTAGTGCATCCTGAAACCATGGAGTAGCTATAAATCCTTCCGAAATATGAACTAGTTCAACATACACTGGCTGAGCTAGAACCTCCGCATCCAGATCCATTTTAGACTGTACAATAGGTGCTGGTGATCGAGCTTCAGACTGTGCTCTGCTTCTGTCTCTTCCCTTGATCATAGCCGTCATTGGGGCTTCATCTCTTGTTCGGTCGTAGACACTTCGCGTGATGTTGATATTAGTGAGAGGACAAGAGTATGCAAGTTCAATCATCAATGATAGAATAAATTCGCAAGATGGAGATGAAGAAATGTGGAGTTATTCCTAACTTTGCAGCCTCTGGGGATAAATACAGACGTCTCCGTATCGATCCCTCAGACACTACAAGATTGTCCATGAATTGTGAGACCTAAGCAACCTAGAGCTCTGATACAAACTTGTCACAACCCAAAATCCCACCTTCAGGCTGTGATGGCGTCTAACGTTGAACCCGCTAGACAAGCCAACGTTACTGGTTATTCTGATTTATTCCTTTATTATTTAGCATAAAAAAATGAAATACAAGTACAAATAGAAATAATAATGCGGAAGATAAGAAATTCAACAACTTAGATAATAAATCTTACGAAATTTTCTTAAACATACCCCCAGAACTGGTGTCACAATTTCACGGACAGTCTAAGATTTACTAAAAACATGAGTCTGAAATAAACAAGTGTAGCTGTCTAGAAATACAAAATAAGACAGAATGAAAGAAATATATGGTGACGCCAAGGCCTCCGAACGCCTGCAGGACTACATCCGTGTCGCCGTGGACTGAAGAATACTCCCCCGCTCAATGTCCACTGGGTTCGGCTCCGTAATCTGCACAACATAAAGAAGTGCAGGTGTAGCATCAGTACAACCGACCCCATACACTGAGTAAGTGCCGAGCCTAACCTCGGCGAAGTAGTGATGAGGCTAGGAAATGACCACACATAACACCTGTGCAATTCAATAGTATACAGGAAATAATCAAATAAATACAACAACGTGGGAGAACATGCTGGGGGCGAAGGGTAAAAACATAACTGAAACATCATAACAAGATAACAATTGGATTGCATAAATAACAGCAGAAATTAACAGCTCTGAACAAGTAAATAAAACGGAAACGGCACGGCATGTCCCCTCGTGCATAACCTCACAATCACTCAGCACGGAATGTCCCCTCGTGCAAGAATAAATAATCACTCGGCACGGAATGTCCCCTCGTGCATAACCTCACAATCACTCGGCACGGAATGTCCCCTCGTGCAGAAATAAATAATCACTCGGCACAGAATGTCCCCTCGTGTATAAATAAATAATCACTCGGCACGGTATATCCCCTCGTGCATAGCCTCACAATCACTTGGCATGGAATGTCCCCTCGTGCGTAACATGTATAAAAAAAATCAACAATTTGACAGGAAAATTCAACAAATAGAAACCTCAAATGCAAAGAAATATTCAACAAGGATTCTACCGTCCGGCAAGGGACTCAGCAATAACCAATCTCACTCAGAAGTATAATTTTACAAATAATCCTCAACCGAACCATTAACCAATAAAAATCTACATCATGATATATCCTCAATGTATCACTTCCAGAATAACAAATAAATCATAACACAGAGAATATCAAAGAAAACTATGAAATTCATTAAATTCGACTCACGGGCATACTTGACCACAACATACAGGTACCCATCAGCTCACCTATATGTTGGACATGCAATAACACATAGCAAATAAGACTATGTACCTATTCCCTCAAACTAAGGTTAGGCCAAACACTTACCTCGATTTCAAGAATACAAATCAAGCCTCTAGCATTATTTTCCCTCTCAAATCCAACTCTGAAACGGTAGTATCTAGACATAATCGACTCAACAATATCAATAATGACTCAATAATTCCATCCCAAAGCCTAAATATACATTTCCCATCATTCTTCCAAAAATACCAAAATTCGACCCCGGGCCCGCTTGGTCCAAACACGGAGCTCGGACCAAAGCCCGATCACCCATACCCCCACGAGTTCAAATATATGATTTATTTTGAAATCCGACCCCAAATTAAGGTTGAATTACCCAAAATTCACAAAACCCTTACTCTACCCAAAACCCCTAATTTCTACTTTGATTTCATGATTTTAGGCCTAGATTCTAGGGTGAAATCTTGTAAAAAGAAGTTAAGGAGTAAAGAAAATGAGTTAGAAATCACTTACTAATATTTTGGAGAAGAAAGAGTGTTTGGAAAATCGCCTCTTATGTTTTTAGGGCTTTGAAAAATGAAAATAACTGAAATTCCCATATATTTATACTCCCCTCAGGCCCCCCACCGCGGTCAACGAAAAATGGACTGCAGCCTCGCTAGCAAGGACCAAGAAAAGCTGAAGAAAACCAAGAAAAATGACTGAAGTGACATACTTTAGTATTTTGGCCATAACTTTTCTCTACAGATGTCCAAATTACGATTTATTTACCTTTCTGGAAACTAGACATGAAGATTTAAAACTTTCGTTTTTGAATCATAGGCCTCCGAAGTCAAACCAGTGGCCCATCTCCTCCACCGCAGACCACGAAAAAATGACCGCGGTGACGAAGCCCTCAGCTCGGTCCGCGAAAAAGGACCACGGACCTCGGTGCTAAGTTCAGAGATCTGAGTTCTGTGACCTCCAACAGCTATATTTTAAGCCTAAAAACCTCCCAGGACCTACCCGAAACTCACGCGAGCCCTCGGAACCTCAAACCCAATGTACACACGACCTCAAAATCATCCTACGGACTTATTCGAGTAATGAAACCACCAAAATAACATCAAAAACAATGAATTAAACTCCAAAATCTATAGAATTTTCTCAAACTTCATAAACTATCAAATTTTCCATTTTTGATCCGAAACACGTCAAACCAAGTCCGTTTTACACCAAATTTTACATATAGCTCATATAACACATATTAAACATGTTCCGGGATCCGGAACCATAATACGGTCCCGGTAACATAGGTTTCACATCAAAATTCATTTTCAAAAGTCTTTATTATTTTCAGAAAATAATTTTCATTTCTCGGACTTGGGACTTCGGAATTCGATTCCGGGCATACGCCTAAGTCCCATATTTTCCTACGAACCCTCTGGGACCATCAAATCACGATTCCGTTTACCAAAAATGTTGGCCAAAGTAAACTTTAATCAATTAATTATTATAAATTTCAACTTTTCATCAACTTTTCACATCAAATCTTCCCGGTTACACGCCCGGGATGCGCACACATATCGAGGTCAAATTAACGGAGGATTTCGGGGCCTCGAACCACAGATTTAGATAAATTAACATAGGATGACCTTTTGGGTCATCACACCAATGTTCACAACAATCCACTTCCAGACCATAGGGGTGTCAACATGATAGAGATAGAAGAAGATTGGGACCCAGAGGGGTCGATCGGGTTAATTATAGAAGGTGATGACCCAAAGAAGCCAGCAGTCACTCTTAATCCCATCATAGTCCAGATTCAGCCATCGGGAGACATCGAGGTAACTTCGTCACTCCCATTCAAGTTTGAAACGGCACCACCTGCAAACATACATTTGCCGTTCGAGGTTGAAGTTATGCCGTCTACTAAAGCACCCATTCCATTCGAAGTGAAAGTAGCTGCACCAATCACAGTGACAGTGTCAACCACACCACCTTTCAACGACAAGGTTGTACCTTGGGATTACACGGCTGAATCAAGAAGGAAAGGTAAAGTCAAGATAGGAGAAGCTGGTGCTGCACAGGGGATGACAAGGATTGGCAGGGTCTATACACCTGAACACTTGGTAGAATCTAGCAAGAATGCTTCCAACATGCCACCCGTCATTGAGATAGGCCCAGATGATCTTTGGAGGAAGATGCAGGCTAGGGAATACTCAGTCATCGATTAGTTGAACAAAACTACAGCCCAGATATCCATTTTGTCATTGCTGCAAAATTCAGAGACACACAGGAATGCTTTGATGAAAGTGCTAAACGAAGCATATCTACCAAATAACATAACTAGTGGAGAAATGGCCAATATGGTAGGTCAAGTACTGGAGAGTCACAAGATTACTTTTCACAAGGAAGAGCTGCTTCCTGAAGGGCTAAGTCAGAACAAAGCACTGCACATCACTATGCAATGTGAGGACTACTTCATCGCCAGGATTCTGATCGACGGGGGATCTAGCCTCAACATCTGTCTGTTGACAACACTCAAGAAATTGGGCAAGGGGTTGTACCAGATCAAAGAAGGATCTATGAATGTAAAGGCTTTCGACGGTTCTCAGAGGTCTACCATTGGTGAAATCAATCTCTGCCTGCAGATGGGACCTACATAGTTCAAGGTTGAATTTCAGGTGATAGACATATCGGTATCCTACAACTTGTTGTTGGGACGTCCGTGGAGACATGTCGCTGGAGCTGTGGCATCAACATTGCATCAGTCTGTAAAATTTGAATGGAACCACCAGGAGGTGATCATCCATGGAGACGGAAGCAATCCTATCTATAGTCGCCATACCATCCCGGTGATTGAAGGCAGAAGAAGGCTGGGTGGAGAAACCTACCACCACATTGAACGGATCAATGCAGTAGACAAAGACAAATGGTGGGACAGTAAGATCAAGAGCATACTGAACTGGAGTGGATAAGAGCCTGGCAGAGGACTCGATAAGAATCTTCAGGGGATTTCCAAGCCAATACAGCTAAAGCACCATGGAACCACTTTTGGGATAGGATACAAATACACATAGCTAGAGTACGAGAACTGGTCGCCACCATAGCGCGGCCCTTACTATCCATTGGAAAAGCCGATGCCGCATCTGGAGCAGACCTTCCAGCAGGCCGACATAATATGGAGGTCAGAGGAAGAAGAAGCATTGGAGGCCTTGAAAAATCTATTCCTGGAAGATGGTGACGTGGACTTCTGTGTTATTATTGAGGAGGAGGAAGGCCCTACTGTCTAAGCTGTGGGTAAGGGATCATTCCTCAAGAATTGGACTGTCAGACCATCCAGGGTCCGACGAGTCCCAGGATAGCAAGGCTGAACAAGCATTGTTTATTTCATTTTTGCTAATAATTTCCTTTTTGCCTTTTCCATTTTCGCATCTTCTAATAAAATCTCTAATGTTCCAAAATGTTCGAAAATCACTTTTACGTTTCAATGAATCTGTATTTATCTATTATTATTTCTCTCATTATTCTATCTATACAACATTACTATTTCCTGTCTTGATGAACCAATGACTGTGACATGCAATGAGACAACGCAACAAAAGGACAGTGATTCAGAAGAAGAGAATGTCATACCCGATGAAATTATCATAGAAGTTGAGAATTTGAAAACAAGCCTAAGTCCAATCTGGACAAAACTGAGATAATCAACCTGGGAGATTAAGAAACTGTCAAAGAAACTCGCATCAGCATTCATTTATCACCATCAGTGAAGGACGAATACACCCAATTCTTGAAAGAATATGAAGACATATTTGCATGGCCGTACGATGACATGACTGGTCTAAGTACATCCATTGTGGCTCACAAGATGCCGACCAATCCAATGTGCCCGTCGGTCAAGCAAAAGCTCAGAAAGTTCAAGCCTGATATGAGTATGAGAATCAAAGAGGAAGTTACCAAGAAAATCAACGCCAAGGTTCTCAGGGTAGTTGAATATCCTACATGGTTAACCAACGCCGTGCCAGTGCCCAAGAAAGATTGAAAGGTCAGGGTCTGTGTCGACTACCGGGATCTCAACCGGGCCAGTCCGAACTATGATTTCCCTCTTCCAAAGATACACATCCTGATAGATAATTGTGCAAAGCATGAAATTCAGTCGTTCGTGGATTGCTTTGCTGGTTACCATCAGATTTGGATGGACAAGGAAGACGCTGAGAAAACGGCTTTCATTACACCGTGGGGAGTCTACTGTTATAAGATGATGCCATTCGGTCTAAAGAATGTTGGGGCCATCTATATGAGAGCTATGACCACTATCTTCCATGAGATGATACACAAAGAAATAGAGGTGTATGTGGATGATGTCATCATCAAGTCCAAAATATCCACCGACCATACAACAGATTTGAGAAAGTTCTTTGACAGGCTGCGAAAGTGTAACTTGAAATTAAACCCCATGAAGTGTGCGTCTGGGGTTCCTGTTGGGAAATTGCTTGGGTTCATCATGAGCCGCCGAGGAATAGAACTGGATCCATCAAAGGTCAAAGCCATCCAAGGTCAAAGCTAGTTTTTTGAAGAATTTATGCCCCGATACCCTATTTACCATTTCTCCCATGTCTATTCATGTTATTGGAACCTGTCAGTGCGTTAAGTGATGAAATCTGGGGTGCTTTTGGACACATAGTCCATAAATGTGGATCTTAGCTTTAGAAATAGGCTGTAGCTAGAGCTGTGTGAAGACAGATCCGGAATGGGATTCCGTCAACTCCGTTAGCTCCGTTGGGTGATTTCGGGGTTAGGAGCGTACTCAGAATGCATTTTCGAGGTCGGTTGTGGATTTAGGCTTGAATTGGCAAAAGTTAGAATTTTGGCGAATTCGGCCGATAGGTGAGATTTTGATATCAGACTCGGAATGGATTTCCAGAAGCGACAGCAGGTCCATAATGTCGTTTTGACCTGTGCACAAAAGTTGAGGTCATTCGGATGAGTTTAGACGTGTTTTGGCATCGGATGTGACTTCTAGAATTTTCCTAAGTTCCTAGGCTTGAATCTATGAATAATCGATGTTTTTGATGTTATGAGACGTGTTTTTAAGGATCGACCTAGTTCGAATAAGGTATTAGGGTCGGTTGATGGTTTTGGTTGAGGTCCCGAGGGCCTCGGGATTGTTTCGGATACTTAACGGGAGAATTTGGAACTTATCAATTGCTAAACCAGACTTCCTTCGGGTGTTTCACACGTGCGAAAGTTTTCCCGCAGGTGCGGACACGCAGGAGCGTTAGGGTTGGTCGCAGTGCGATGGTGAGGGGGTTGACGAGTGGTCGCAGGTGCAACCTGGGTTTCGCATGTGCGGAACCGCAAGCGCGACCAAACGACCGCAGGTGCGGCCCCAGTGGACTTAAGTGAATTCCGCACCTGCGATGCTTTTTCCGCAGGTGCAGTACCGTAGGTGCGGTGATCGGGACCGTAGGTTCGAGATCCCTATGTGTTTATTCCAAAAATCTGAGGGTTGAATTTCATAAGTCTAAAATCATTTGAGAGCTCGGGAATTGGCGATTTTCAGTGGGTTTTCAAGAGAAGGATCATAGGTAACGTTTTCTAATCCTAATTCATTGTTAGACCATTAATCCCCGTTGTTTTCTTTAGTTTAATTAACAAAAATGGGGGGAAAGCCATGGGAACTTGATGAAACTTCCCCAAACCGAAATTATGAGAATTTAAGGGGGTTTTTGGCATTGGATTTTGATGTTTCTGATCAAGTGAGTTCGTGAGTGAATGGGTGTCCAGAAAGTATAACTTTTACCCGATTCCGAGACGTGGGCCCGAGGGGCGTTTTGGTCAAAATTCCTAATTTCGTGTATTAGCTACGAATTAGTTAGTTATTTTGGTTTCTTGAAATGATATTTACATCATGCAATTGAATTGAATAGATTTGGGCCACCCGAAGTTGGATACTTGTGGCAAGAGCGTGATTATTGGTTGAATAGCACAATCGAGGTAAGTGTCTTGCCTAACTTTGTGTTGGGGTAATTCCCTTAGGCATTTATAACTGATTTTTGATATAAAAACCCCATGTACGTGAGGTGACGAGTACATACATGGGATATTCTCACTAATTCCATTGTTTTCCTTCTATGACATACTTCATCTTGAATTCCTATTATTTCCATTATTGGTTTAACTGAGTAGCAACTTAAGATTTTATTAAGCTCAAAGATTTTACCTGATTTTCCACTCGTTACTATTATTTGAAACTGGGTTGAGTACCTTCCTCTATATTTGCCAACTATCTTTCCCAAACTTTTGAATTACGCTATATCTGATATACATCTCGCATTACATATTTACATTGGGACTACAGGCTATGACCTGAGACTTTCCCTTGCATTGTATTGTATATTTACATTGGGACTGTGGGCTGAGACCTGAGACTTTACCTTGCATCACATTGCATATTTACATTGGGCTGCGGGCTATGACCTGAGACTTTCCCTTGCATTGCATTGCATACTTACATTGGGACTGCGGGCCGAGACCTGAGACTTTCTCTTGCATTGTATTGCATATTTACATTGGGACTGCGGGCCGAGACCTGAGACTTTCCCTTGTATTGCATGGCACGACCATCTACTGATTTATACACTGTACGGAACTGAGATTTATTACTTCATTCTTTCCGGTTCACTTTACTTCCCGTTAATTATTACTGTTTTACTTAACTGTTAATTATATCTGTTTATTTTTGCAAACTCAGTAGAGCCGTAAACTGACCTCGTTACTACTTGACTGGGGTTAGGCTTGGCACTTACTGGGTACCAAATGTGGAGTACTCACACCCTTCTGCGCTTGTTTTTCTCATGTGCAGATCCAGGTACCAGCGCACCATTCCGGAGTCAGTAGAGTAGCAGATCTTTGGGAGACTTTGAGGTATTTCTGCAGCGTCCGCAGAGCTTCTGAGTCCCCCTCCTATCTTAGCATAGTTATAGTTCTTATTTGAGACTACACTTTCATTTCCAGTTTTGTATATTGAACCATAGAGTTTAGCTTGTGATGTTGGTGACATTCCAGGTTTTGGGAAGTACAAACTGTATATGCTCAGCAGCTACGTTATATCTAGTTGATATCATTTCTATCTTTATTTTATTGATTCTGTTGTTTTCCGCAAATTTCTAAGCTTACCTAGTCATAGAGACTAGGTGCCATCACGATACCTTTCGGAGGGTAAATTGGGTCGCGACATATATCTTTCAGAAGCCCATGCCCACTGGCAAGCTGGCCAAATGGCAAATCCTGTTGAGTCAGTCTGACATTGTCTATGTGACTCAGAAAGTGGTCAAGGGGCAAGCATTGGCAGATCATCTTGCCGAGAATCCTGTGGGAGGAGAATACGAACCCCTAAAAATGTATTTTTCCCAATGAAGAAGTGTCATTCATAGGAGAAGACATTGCAGAATCCTATGGCGGTTGGAGAATGTTCTTCGACGGACCAGCCAATTTCAAAGGAGTCGGCATTGGAGCTGTCATGATATCAGAAACAGGTCAACATTACCCGGTATCTGCCAAACTCAGATTTCCCTGCACCAACAATATGGCAGAATATGAAGCCTGCATCTTAGGGCCCAATATAGCTGTTGACATGAATATCCAGGAGTTGTTAGTAATTGGTGACTCAGACCTACTAATACACCAAGTACAAGGAGAATGGGCTACCAAGAATTCCAAGATATTGTCGTATCTGTACCATGTGCAGGAATTGAGAAAGAGATTCACGAAGATAAAATTTCGGCATGTCCCCAAAATTCAGAACGAGTTTGTCGATGCATTAGCCACTCTATCATCCATGATACATCACCCAGATAAGAACTTCATTGATCCTATTCCAGTAAAAATCCATAGCCCTAGCATACTATGCCCATGTTGAAGAAGAAGCAGACTGAAGACCATGGTTCCACGACATCAGGGAATACTTCTCAAAGGGAGAGTACCCGGAGCATGCAAATCACACTCAGAAACGCATGCTCCGGAGATTATACAACAATTTCTTTCTCATCGGAGGTAACCTATACAGGAGAACTCCCGAATTGGGATTATTAAGATGTTTCGATGCAAAGGAAGCTTCCATACTACTTGAAGATATACATGTTGGGACCTGCGGCCCACATATGAATGGTTTTGTCTTGGCAAAAAAAATACTTAGAGCCAGTTACTTCTGGATGACCATGGAAACGGACTGCATCCAGTATGCCCGGAAATGCTACCGATGTCAATTACATACAGATATGATAAAGGTACCCCCAAATGAGCTCAACGCAACAAGCTCGCCTTGGTCGTTCGTTGCCTGGGGAATGGACATCATTGGACCAATAGAGCCTACCGCCTCAAATGGACACAAATTCATCTTAGTAGTTATTGATTATTTCACCAAGTGGGTCGAAGCAGCGTCTTACAAAGCAGTTACGAAGAAAGTCATGGCAGACTTTGTCCATGACCGTATCATTTGTCGGTTCGGGGTTCTAGAGTCAATCATCACCGACAACGGCTCCAATCTCAACAGTGATCTGATGAAAGCCATGTGCGAGACTTTAAAAATCAAGCACAAGAATTCCACAGCCTATAGACCTCAGATGAATGGAGCTATAGAAGCCGCCAACAAGGACATCAAGAAGATATTGAGAAAGATGATAGAAAACCACAGACAGTTGCACGAAAAGCTATCATTTTCCTTACTGGGATACCGCACCACAGTCCGCACATCAACTGGGGCAACTATTTATTTACTGGTTTATGGTACGAAAGTTGTTATTCCTGCCGAAGTGGAGATCCCTTCCTTAAGAATCATACAAGAAGCTGAGCTCAGCGACGCAAAATGGATAAAAGGCCGGTACGAGCAGTTGGCCCTCATAGATGGGAAAATGATGAATGCAATATGTCACGAACAGCTTTATCAGAGCAGAATGACCAGAGCTTTCAACAAAAGTGTCAAACCAAGACAATTCACACGAGGTAAGCTGGTGTTAAAGAAGATCTTTCAAGATGAAGCCAAAGGGAAATTCTCTCCCAATTGGCAAGGTCCATATATGGATTCACCGAGTATTGACAGGAGGAGAATACTTGCAAAAATGGACGGAGAAGTCTGGCCAAAGCCAATCAATTCAAATGCAGCCAAACGCTACTATGTGTAATTCCTTATGATGTAAACTGAACTACGCCTGACCTGATTCCCGTTTAAGAGGGGATACGTAGGCAGCTGTTGGTTGATTTCCCAATGCACACGCAAGTGTACGTGGTCGACAAGTAATATAGGATT
>ML435502.1:426-14504 GCA_005239525.1 Nicotiana knightiana
GCCTATTTATGCTAACAAATCAAGAAACCCATAGGAAAGAAATGGGGATACCCGTTTGAGGGGTTTGGACGAACTACGACGATTAACCGGAGTTAAGCCGGACTACGGCGACTTCCAAAAGTGACCCTTACTCACATGAATCGACGGCTCTTGTCAAGAGCCATCGACTCATGTGAGTTTGAGTCACAGAGCCGCTTGGATTCGCCATTAGCACACATTAAGGTTCTGACAGCTTCTTAGATCTGGAATCGACGGGATTTGAGTGGTTTTCTAGGGAAGCTGATGGTGGGATGGGGTTAAGGGGGAGGAGAGGACCATAGGGTGAAAGTTTGGGGGTGATTGGAGGAGGTCCGGTGGCGGGACGACGGTGGGATTCTGGGGCGGCTAGGGTTTTTAGAGAGAGGAGAGAGAGAGAGACGGATGGAGGGGGGTTAGGATTTGGGTGAAATGAAGGGGTGGGGGTTTGGTTAGGACATTTATATAGTTTAGAGGTGTGGGGTTCGGAGCCGTTGGATCGAAATGATCCAACGACTAGGGTTTGATGGGGCGAAACAGTATCGTTTGGTTGTTACGGGGGACAGGCCGGGTTAAGGGGTTTGGGCTGGGTTGTTTGGTGTTAGGGAGAAGGGAGTTTGGGCCTGGGTAATTTGGCCCAGGTCCGATTTTAAACCTATTTTAACTCTAACACTTATTAAAAAAAATTTAGTGATTAATTCTAACTTAGTTTTTGTCTAATTATAAATTAATTAAGAGTAATATCATTTGATTTAATACTCATATCATTTAAGGAACAAATTTCACAATTTTGTTAGAAAAAATGAATGAATTAATCATTAAATCTACATTGTGTCAAATAATCAACATTTTTGTTGTTATTTATTTCAATCGATCACAAGTAATATATTGATTAACTCTAGTTTAAATTTTAATTACTGAGTAAATTAAAGGTTGAAATTTCTAGTTAAAAAATGTGATTATTTAGAGAATAATTTTCCGTAATAAAAATGATTGAAGTCATGCACCGAATCATGCGACTTTAAATCATTTATGAATTTTAAAAGACAAATTATGATTTATGTAATGTAGATAATTCACACACAGACATTGAAATTCAACAAGGTTTATAATCATTAATTAATTTATTGAATTTTGTAGGAACATATAGTAGGTTAAAAATTACATGCTCACAGTCCGCACTATGGTATCCAGAGCAGATGTTGGGGCAGCGTTTTTATATGGGTCTGGCGGATACTATAAAGGCAAATGTAGATGCTTCAGCTGGTGGAGCATTCTTGAGCAAAATTGGAGAGAAAGCCAGATCCTACTTGATAAAATGGCGCAGAATTCGGGGTGGACAACCAGGAATGCGCCCATTACTCCTGTAGTTCACTCAGTGCCCTTCGATCCATCCAATACTATTGCTTAGAATGTGTCCACGTTGATAACACATATGAGCATACTAACTAAGAAGGTGGAGGAATCAGGGCAAAAGCAGCAGGTACATATCGTGGATACAACCAATAAGGGCTTATGCACATCTTGCATTAGTCAACCATTTGGTAATCAGTGGAATGCAGAGTGTGATCACCCTCCTTACCCAGAAAACATGAATTATGTGTCAAATTATGGAGGCCAGAGACAGGGGGGACAAAACTGGGGTTAGCAAGTTCAACAGTATAGACCACCTCACCAGCAACAGAACAATGGAAACATGGATTCTATGATACCTCAAGGTAATGTAGTACCTTATCAGAGGCCACAAGGTTATAACAATCAGAATCAGCAGCAAGTATACCACCCTCCTCATCAACAACATGGGGGGAGGCAAGAAGATGGGTTTTCCAGGCTTGAAGCGATGATGCAATAGGTGATTGGGTCGACTGCCAAAATGAGTGAGAGAGTAGATGTACATGATGCAACTATTAAAAATATTGAAGTGCAGTTGGGCCAGATATCTATGATAGTGAACAATCGTCCTCTTGGGACTTTACCTGCAGATACTCAGGTGAATCTTAAGGACCATGGCCCGAAGCAGATGATGTCAGTGATTCTCCGCAATGGTAGGGACTTAGACTTGGAACAAGAATTGGCTCGTGAAAGCAGACAGGCAGAGACACTAGTACCAATGCCAATCGAACTTGATGATTCCACAAACTTGACCAAGGTAACAATACAAACTGCTCAAGGAGAACCTAGTGGGCAGAGTGAGGCTAAAAAAGAAGTGGAAATAACCCCAGAGCCAGTAGTTGAAGTGGTAGTTGAGAAAGAAAAATCCCAAATCAATAGGAAGAAGAGACCGCCATCCCCATTCCCTCAAAGGGTGGCCAAATACCAAAAGAATGAGCAGTACAAAAAGTTCTTGGATATTACAAAAAGTTTTAGTACAATTTTGATCTTTTTCTCGATATTTTTTTTCCATTGTAACATTTTGATGTCATGAATATATTATTTGTCACTTTCATCACCGAAAATCATCTCCCAATTAGAACTCACAATCCGGGGCTGAAGTGTAATATTTAATTACTATAGGGTAGACAAGTTAAATTTTCATAAAACTAATACTATACTAAAGACTAAACAATGTGAAAAAGAAAAGAAAAAAACCTTTTACTTCCGTTTCTCAGTTGCCGGAGGAAAACATTGAAGACGAGGGATTTTAGTTAATTCAGTTTGTGATGAATATCACAGTAGCTTCTAAATTTTAACTGTTGGTCTCATCAGTTTTCTTCACCCTCCTTTTTTTTTGGGGGTAGGAAAAAGATTTAGAAACGATCTTCTTTATCTTTTGAAATTTGCACAAGTCGATTTTTGGTGTTGTTAATCTCTATGTTTTCTTTTCCTGCAGTGTAATCAAATTGAGGAGGAGTGAGGCTGTTATAAATGGGAGAAATGGTAATTTTATTGGAAAACTTTAGTGCTTGCATTTTTTTGCTTAATACTTGACTAATTTTAGATTATTTCATGTATTGGGGTTCTTTTTTATCAGCTTTTAGTACAATGTATATCACGAAAGTGAAATTTCATGTTTTTGTCTTTTGAAATTTGAGTACTTTGTTAATCAGTCATTGCAGTTACAAGGACTATGTTTTTGAGGATATCCCTTTTGCATCAGAGTTGTTTCTCTTGATTTTGTTTCCACTTTCCACAATTAGGTCTTCTTGTTTAGCATATAAAGCAACATCCCTTCATGTTAAGATAAGCTCAGACAATTTTCTTTACAGCTATTGCTCTGAGATACATGCATTTGTTTGGGTTTGACACCACAAACCGTGGCGGAGCTATGGGAAGACCTCCTTCATTAAAAAATTATAACTGTTGAAACATACGGTGAAAATAGGGCAAAAAGAATTTTTTGGTTATATGTAAGCTGATGAATCCCCTTAATAAAAGGAAAAAGTCCAGTGCAGCGGCAAAGGGGGTTCAAAACTTGCTTTAGATCACAGGTTCATATCCCATATGCGACATTCTATTTTTTTTAATCCCCCTGTATAAATTTATGTCTCCGCCACTGTCCGCAATGTTCTTTTTTGGGGGGGAAAAGAGGGTCAGTGTAGGGGGAAGGAATAGTCTGGTGAGAATCAGAACCTGCACGAATAGTACACTAGGTAGCAGCTCTAGTGTTGAAAAGTTTCCAAGGCTAGCCAGAAGGAGGATAGCATCTTTTTAGATTACAGGTGAAACAGAAACTATGAGGTGTCATTGACAACAGATGCTAAAATTAAATCCCTTTTTTTAACAACATTATTGTATGGGGCTGCTTGTGCGCATGTTGATAGTTTTCCGGCAACCTATAACTCTTACCAGCAGAGTTCTTGGGTTCTGTTCCGTTGAGAATGGAAGGTAGACCCTCTCCCTTGAGGGCATGGAAACATATTATATCTACCGAAGATTTAACATAGGCATACTTGTTAAGTAATACAACAACAACAACATACCCAATGTAATCCTACAAAGTGGAGTCCAGGGAGGGTAGAATGCACGCAGATCTTACCCCGACCTTTGTGAAGGTAGAGATGTTGTTTCCGATAGACTCCCGGCTCATAGAAAAATTAAAAGAGGCAGAAATAACAAGTAGTAACAACAACAAGATAAAGAGATAAGGTGATAGATTAATCAAAGTGAAAGAAACAACATATAACAAAAGAAATTTGCGGATAGGAAGTTACGAAAATACTAGACTAATGATAATGCTACCGGCATGAAAAGGCACGCATGCCTATCTACGAACCTTCTACCCCAATTCCCAACCTCCACCCCCGCTTATCAAAGGTCATGTCCTCAGTAAGCTGTAGCAGCGCCATGTCATGCCTAATCACCTCTCCCCAATACTTGTTAAGTAATGTCACTCTTATTTGAAACATGCGTTGTTAAATTGTGAGTGCACATGTGTATGCATGTTTTGTGAAGTGGAAAAGGACTAGCTTTTGCGATTTTTTATTGTCTTTATTTATATTGTCAATGCTTATAACCTTTCTTGAAGTGGAAAGGATTAACTTTTGGGATTTCTTATTGGCCACTTTATTTATATTTTCAAAGGTTATATAACCTTTTATTGGCTGCCCGTTAGGTTCTTATGCGAGAGGAGGATGTAAATCTGGACGCTGTACGGGCTAGATGTAACCTTCTCTTCTTTTGTGTCTTTGGTTTTTGGCCCTTACATCATCCCACATTCATATTACTCCTTTTGCTGGCAGTTTCAAACGTTCTTAAAAGACATTCGGAGCTAGCAGAGCGTCTTTCTAGGTATTGAATCTTAAGACTTGATTGGTATTTACATGATTTGCTAAGTTTTTCATTAAATCTCACATCTTTTCTCAAGTTTTCGCTACGAATGACACATGGTAAAAGTTGCAAGCAAGAGAGTCTTCCATTCTTTTTCGGTCAAAGTTTAAGAAAGGAGCTGAAGTGTACACGTAGTTGCAGGTTGTATATTTGTGATGATAGGTTGGCTAGGGTTTGAATAAGTGAGTTCTTTAATGGAAGAATGTGAATAGAGGATTGTAAGGTAAGGAAGAACAACGGAATTCGTGAAAATGGAAACGCAACTAGAAAAATTGAAAAGAAGATTTATCAGCATCCTTAATCTACTTTATAATCATGAGAAGACTTTTTGGCACAGAAATATTGGAGTAATAAACGGAACTTCCTGCAATTCATTGTGTCTTAGCATGTACAATTTAAAAAAAACATATTCCAATGGTTGATCAAAAGGAAATACTCTTTGACTTTGTGCACTTTTTATTAATAGAAGCGTCAACGATATGAGTTGTTTTTGGTTAGCAAAACATCAAGGAATATTTTGAATTTTAGTTTCTAAAGAATAAAATTGAAGAAAATGTTTATTGATAAGATTAAATGCGGGTCTCGTCAGGCATTTTTTGTTATATAAAATGTGTAATTACTTCCTTTTTAATGTGCGGCAAAAGTAGGACTGGACAGAAAGTCTGACATGTACTTTCTTAGGGATGGTAAATAGGGCGGAGCGGGTGAAGCTTTGCCCTGCCACATATTTGACCTGCCCTGCCCCGTTTAACAACTTTTCCTTTTTTTAATTTGCCCTGCCCTACCCGCTTAGCCCTGCCCTGCCCTGCCCTGTTTAACTTATACTTTTTTTCCTTTTTTAAGTTTTCATGTTCTTACTTATTTGGACAGGTCTGATTCTAATTTCGATTCGAGCAAAAGTAAAAGCAAACAAAGTCAATGGAATTTAATAACATGTAAAATCTGAAACTTGTTAAAAGAAACTCTAATAAACAAACAAATTATATTATTTGAGGAAACTCAAGCCCACACTTCATAAAATGTATATTTACTTGGGAATATTTTACAAGTACTTGAAAAAGAAATTAGAGTGTGTCTGTAAAAATAAATAATAATAACCAAACGAACATAGTATCATGTTTGACTCAGTAAATGTTCATGAAAGTTTGGGTTTGGAATTGGAAATTTCTTGATGTTGCAATATTATCATTTCAAAGATTTGCAAGGAGAAGAAAGGACCAAATATTCTTACTAAAGAGAAATCAGATTGTCTCTTAGGGACTTCATTTGATGTATCAGTAAAACACTTAAGCTTATTAAACTAAGTGCAAATAACAAAGTAAGAAAAGAAAAAATAGAAAATAACAAATTAACAAGTTAGTGATACTTCCACCAATACGCAATCCATTTGCATGTTCCCAGAGAAAACACATGGTATTGAAAAATGAAAAAGTTTCAGTTTATTTTTTGTCAATTTTGCAGCTAAAACCCTTGCCCTGCCACCTGTCCTGCCCCATTTATAATTTTCTAAATATGTGCTTTGACCCACCCTGCCCTGCCCCGTTTAAGTAATCCCCTGCCCAGCCCTGCCCTCCCTTTTCCCTGCCCCATTGCCATCTCTAACTTTCCCAATTAAATTTACTTAGAGCTTATGACTTATAATTCTCAGTTTAATTTAATTAGGAGCTATTTCATCAAAAAAAAAAATTTATTAAGAGCTAAAACTTTTGGCTCAGATAAAGTTACATGTTCATATCTCCTGAGCATGATGGCATCTTTGCAAGCACTTAGATTACTAAGATGGAGCCAAAAAGAGTGGTGCTTTCTTTCTGTTTCCATTGTAGTTGTGTTTTCTGCATTTACATTGATGCGAATCACCAAATAACTGTGACAATTATGGTTTCTCTAGGGACTCCGACAAGTCAATTTTTGAGCGTCTACAGAGGGAATTTGAAGCCGCACGTGCTTCTCAAACTCAAGGTAACTTTGGTAGAATTCTAGAGCACATCTAGTTCTGATGTTCTCTTCTCTTGCTCTTGGTTGTGTTCTATTTAAGTTGTGAGCACACAAATAGTACTGGAATGGTTCGTTTATCATATGGAACGTATTGTTTAAAGCCCGTTTGGATTGGCTTATTTTAAGTGCTTTTAAGCCAAAATAACTTTAAGCCATTTTGTAGTGTTTGGATAAAGTAAAAAAGTGCTTAAAATAAGCCAAAAGCCAAAAGCTAGAATTCCTAACTTATGGCTTTTGGCTTAAAAATCACTAAAAACAAGCCCATCCAAACGGGCTCTTAGTCTAATACTTGATTTTCGCTTGTTATTTTCTGCAAGTATTTCTTGTGCCATGTTGTTCGATATCTGATCTAAGGAGCGTACCTAATAACAGCAGTATATGGCTGCAAGTTTTTTAAAGACTGCTACTTGAAAAAAAAGCACTTCTTAAATACTTGCTCATTCATTTTTGATTTTATGATGTTTAAACTATGTCTTTATAGAGTGAATTTGTAAAAAATTGTTTCAGTAGCTAGTGTATCTATCACGGTGGTGATAGCTTATTATAAGTCAGCATTGCATTTTGCTGCATGTTACTTCTTGTTCCACATATAGTGATGAGTTCTTTTCCTCGATCGGTCCTGTTTGGTCCTCAGTTATCCTTGAAATGTACTTGATCTAGTCTATACAATATGTAACTCTTGTCTCATTTTGATTCTTTTGCAGAACTTAGCTTAGAAGGTGAGCAATGGAATGATGGCTTATTAGCAACAATAAGAGAGCGGGTATGCACAGTTAAATTATTTGATCCAGAGTGTCCGTTCATTTCCAAGCTTGTTTATTCCTTAGGATATTTCTCTTTCCAACCAAGCAATCAGAAATCTTTCCCTTTTTGTCATCATATTAGAGGATGCCGGATTAAGACAGCTACATGTTTTAGCTTACTCTACTACTTCTCTGCTCCCGTTCTCAGATTCTATCACATAATTTTCTGTTGCATGATTAAATCTATCTTAGGTACATATGGAGGCAGAGAGAAAGGCCATGCAGATGCCAGGGGACATAACCCAGTTGCCAAATCCTTTTCATGAAAAGATTACATACAAAGTTGGGAATAAGGTATGTTGTGCCTGGTAGCTACAATTTGTCATGGCTTATAGGAAAAATTATTTGTGAAAGATCCTTTAAGATCTTTAAGTTATGTGTTCTGATTTCTGGATTTCAAACCATTTTCATGTAGTGTCTAATTCATTTGTTGATATACTCTTCAGATTTCTTGCTTATAAAAAAAAAAAAAAAAAAAAATTGTCGATCTACTCTTATTATTTGAGTAGTTTTGTGCTTTCTTTTCTTACTGCATCTTGGCTTTCCACTAAGTGCTGGTTGACATGTAGTTTAGTTTGGCTGGATCTATATTGTTTGCTGTGTTTACTATCAGAACAACTTGGCAGTGCTGGAGGGGCTTAGAATTGTGAGGGATGTAGACCTGACTTGTTTTTTTTTTTAAATTCTATTTTTCTGTGCAGTTTATTTGTTGCTTAGATGGAGCAAGGATTGGCATACAATATGAGACTTCATTTGCAGGTAAATCACGTGCTATTGTCTAGTGGTGGCTACAGTTTTCCAGTTGGGAACATTCCAATATATACCTTGATATACCTGTACAAATTTCCCAAATGAAGTTTATTCTGTTCTAGGTGGGCTCAAAATTTGATTCTTCATCTAGATTACTAGTGAATGATGTCAATTTGTCTAATTTACAGGCGAATCTTGTGACCTATACCACTGTGTGCTTGAAAGCAAGTCATTTCTTGAGAAGATGACTGTTCTGGAACATACAGTTCCTTTTTTCTTGCCAATACGTGAGGCTGAAAATGAGTTTCTCTCGGCAAATGCAATAGTATGGTCACTGCGTCATTTGTGTTAGATCCTATTCTAACATGGTCATTGCTTCATTTGTATTAGATCCTAACTTTTTCCTGTATAGTACTGACTGGATACTTCTGAACTTGCATTCATGATTTCTTCAGAAATTTATTGACCATGTCGGAGATCTCTTGCAAGCCTATGTAGATAGACGGGAACAGGTATGCCCTAACTTAGAGATAATGAAGTACCGGAGTTCTTCCTTTTTTTTCTTTTTTTCTTTTTGGTTGAACGATATCACTCAGCAGTTTCTTGCTCAGTCATGGGCTTGAATCACACACTTAATCTCCTTTCCCACTTTGCATTGGAGACTGTCTTCGAAGTCGTTAATCATTTGCTAGTTTCACAGAAGATTTGGTGGAATAATTAGGACAAAGTAGAGGCGATAGTTGAATTAAAGAGGTGGAATCACCATTGGGGTTGGACATTGGATGATGAAGAAAGGAACCTAGAGATGCAAATACAGAGGATTTCAGCAGAACATTGTACTCCCTCCGTTTCAAAAAGATTGGCACTATTACTATTTGGGAAGTTTACGGGTTGTTTTTTGACTGCGTTTTTCTTAAATATTTTATAAATATTTTCAATTATGAATTATTATGACTTATAATACTTTTTATGTAGTTTCTGAAAATATAAATTTTATTTTAAAAAACTTAAAGAATATATGTCCAAGTTCACAGTCAAAGTTAAGTACTTTGAGCCTCGTACTCTGAACTATGCCAATCTTTTTGAAACGGATGGAGTAATAAAGATAAGAATCTGAAATAGAAGATATCAACTGGAAAGCAGAGTAGAATGAGGCTTTTGGAATGTGGGGTATATTATAATTCAGAACTTCAAAATAGAAAATCAACAATCTTTTCAGTATTCGAATGAAAATTGTATTGAGGGGATGGATCTACTGTATGATGGATAACATACAGCGTATCTAGCTTT
The DNA here is from genome assembly GCA_005239525.1 of Nicotiana knightiana. NCBI lineage: Eukaryota > Viridiplantae > Streptophyta > Magnoliopsida > Solanales > Solanaceae > Nicotiana > Nicotiana knightiana. The sequence continues at coordinate 10,047 of ML435502.1, forward strand.
TGTAGTTCTTCAATAGGGTTTTCTTCAGTGCCGGTTAGGTAAAAGTTATTTTACCTCTCAAAAATATTTTTCATTGGCATGTTTGTATTGGTAAAATGCAACTTGTTCTTTTGCAGGTTCGGCTTATTAAAGAGCTGTATGGAAATCAAATCGGTGAACTCTATCATAGTCTTCCATACCATATGATCGAATTTGTGCTTGAAGACTTTGATTCGTATGCTTTTCTTCCTTTCTGTTATTGTATCTTCCGTTTCACTATCCTTCACGAGAGGTTGGCTTTGTAGGTTTTATTCTCTTTTTTCCAACTTGGATCTTCCTTTTGTCATGGCTGGTCTTGTGAAGTGCTAGGCAGAAGCATTAATTGAACCGGACTATGTTATTTAGGCTGCAGATGTAGGAATAAAGTTAGCTTCCTAATATCACTAGTCAAAGAAACTAACAATACCGTGAACTATGAAGCAGCTAACTTATATGGTATAACAATCGTGCTGCATAACTTGATTTAGCTTTGACTGGTGATAAAAGGTTTCAATTGTATCTCCCTATGATGCTATCAACCTATAAATTAACATAGCCTCACCCTGCTCTCCTGTTCATGATATGTAGCGAATTTCTTCATTTTCTGGTTGGATCTTGTGCGTACATGACTTGCCTTTGTGTGCCTCTAACTAACAACATTTTTGGATCGACTGTTTCAATCAGATCTCATTATCTGTATGTCTGCCAAAAGTGAATGTTTGATCTATAATCTTGATTACCGAACAGAGTGCAATTTATGGTTTAACTTGCAAACTCCAATTCTTACCATAATTTGGTTTCTTATTGCAGGAAGGTGACAGTTAGTTTGAGATATGCTGATCTGATCTCTACACTTCCCTCTGGGGTTAGTGTCTTGGCATGGCCTATGCACCAGTCCAAGAAATCCTCCGATACAATTTCCTCGAGTCAGAAAGGAAATGGAGTAGGAAGTCACCCTATCCCAGCACGTTTGACATATGCAGAGGATGCACTCCGGACCATGAGTCTGCCAGAAGGTTTTGCTTCTTTATCTGAATTCCCCCTGTTACTTTACGTAGTATTTGTTTGTCCAATGCATATTCTGTGTTAACCTTTAGGAAGAATTCTTAATATATTTCCTTTACATGGTAATGTAAAGGCTGAGTCACGAGAAGGCTTCTGGTGAATATATCTGCCTGTGGAAATATACTTTCCAGCTCTGGATAGATCAAGTATAATTAATAAAGAATTACTGAACTAAGGTTAAAACCCTTATCTTATCACTGAAGAGATGTATAGGACATTAAAAGAGAGATTGACCTCATCCATGAGGTGTTTAAGTCAACAGTTATAAAGCTTTCAGAAATAGACTTAAAGTGGAGATTCAAAACTTTTCGCCTACTTACTATTTGGAGGGTTGAAGATGATCTTATTTAACCCCAGTTTTCAGGTTCTTTTTTTAGTAAAGTTATTCTATGAATCACTTTTTTTTCTTTTTGGGTCGAGGGCGGGGAAAGCAGTTAATGAAATAAAGCTTTGATAAAATATGGAAAAGAGTGTCTTACCTTTTTCTCAAAAAAAAAAAGAAGGTATAGAGTGAGAGTAAAGAACTCCCCAAGCTTCTTTGGACGTTGATTTACATTTAATGTTGATTTTATGTGTCGATTTGAAAAAATTAGTAGCTGACACCTTGCTTCTTGCAGCATATGCAGAAATTGTCTTGAATCTTCCTCAAGCTTTGCAGGACATGTTTGAGCACACAAGCTCTACATAGTTGTATTTATTCATGGCCTGGAGTAGCAGCTGCTTCATCGCATTCTGTGTAGTGAATGCTGTGGTTGTAAACTGAATATTTTTACTTTATTTTTTATACTTGTATATTCCAAAAATCCAGTCTAGTGATGATTATCTTCTTCCCTTAGCATTGACTCTTTTTCTTACCTCAAGACAATTTGCCTTTGGTATGTGCTTTATCCTTTATATTTTGGGAAGATAATACCAAGTTTCTCTGCCTTTTGATCTGCGCGTAAAGCCGCCGTGGGAGACAGTTTGATTCTGAACTTGACCTGCATTGCCACATTCCATTTGCACTTCGCTAAAAATGATAACCTAAAATTTGATTGTTGAGCAATATATGGCACTGACATATGAGTTTTTTTTCCTCGAGTAAAACCTATTTATAAGGTCGTTATTTTTTCTTCTTCCTAATAACTTTATGCATCCGGTATCATTGGTCCTACTAAATAGTCTGGTAGAAATGACATCGGAAATGACACCATGTAGCCACTCTAAAGGGCTGCTTTGAGCATGTAATTTTTCACATATTAAATATTCCTACAAAATTTGATAAATAATTTAATTTTATAGATTTTTGTTGAATTTCAGTGTTTATTTGTGAATTACATTGTATGATCATAATTATCTTTTAAAATTTATAAAAAATATAAAATAATAACAAAAATATTTTAAAACTTTTATTATCTTGCATAATTAGGTTTAATACTTAGTTACATAATTTAATCATTTTATTAAGAAAAAAATACAAAATTTGTTCTTAATGGCTTCACTTTTAATTAACTCATTAGTTAAATTATAATTAGATGATACTAGGTTAAAACTAATTAATATATTTTAGAATTTTAAATAGAGTTGATTTAATTGATTTAAATAATTAGCTTAAGTTGTCTAAAAGGGCTAATATCGGATTGGGCCATTTCAAAACAGGCCTAAATCCCCTCCAAATACCAAAATAAACCCCAGCCCAAAACACCTAACCCGTCCAAAACCCCACTTAATCAAACGACCCCGTTTTGACCTTGCCCCATCCCAGCCGTTGGATCCTTTTGACCTAACGGCTCACAACTCCACATCCCCTTCCTATATAAGTGTCCTAACACTCCCCACCCCACCCCCCTCAGAACTCACCCCCCAATACCCTAACCTATCTCCTCGTCTCTCTCTTGCCCTCACTGTCTCCGCCACTCGGAAATCACCTACTGACAGCGAACCAACTCCAAATCACCCCAAAAATTAACCAGACAATCTCCTTCCTCCCCTCAACCCCAATCTCTCGTCTATTTCCCCAGAAACCTCACCAAATTCCAATAATTTTAGATCCAGAATTCGAAAACCCTAAAAAATCGACCCTGGGCGAATTAGAGCAAATTAATGGCTCAAACCTACGTGAGTCACTTGCTTTTGACAAGAGCAAGTGATTTACGTGGTTTTGACTCGTTCCAAACCCCGCCGGAATCAGGTCAAAGTCCGGTGAGCCAACCGAATCCGGCAAAATCTATTCTAACTTAATTGGTACCCCCCTCTCTTATTTTCTTTAATTATTTGTATACTGAAATCAATTGTTCAATTCTAGTCTCTGACTTTGCTGTTTATTACTGATTATCTTGTCTTAGACTAATTAGTTTGGGTTTAATGGCTTTCCTTTCTCTTTTATTAAATATTGTTTTGAATATTAGTATAGGTTTATTAGTTGATTCTCTATATGACTTAATCAGTGTTAATCTTCGTTAGGGTTTCCAGATTTTTTTTTCTCGGACTGTGTCCTCTCTAAAAGTAATCTATTAGTTGTTTAGGGGTATTGATTTACTCATGCATGTTTAAATAAATTAGCTTTAACCCTTGATTTGGTTGCTATAGATCGGAATTATCACTCTGAGTTTCAATTTTCTTTAGTTGACTACTACCTTCCAAGTTTAGTTGTAGTTCCAATTTTAATGTTCATGACTCACTGAGTTTGATTCTAAATTAGGGTTTCACGTACCTTCCTGATTCTCATTCTCCTTCCATTAGATGCTATTATAGGTTTAATCGTTGATCTTTTCTTTGTGTGCGACTTAATTGATTTTAGTTTTGGTTTAGGAATTCAAATTTTTCCTTTAACTGTTTCTTCTCTTAAAATAGTTTATTAGGATTAATTAACTAGCTTTCACCTTAGTCTAATCCTACATGTCTTAGGAATGTTTGAACTAATAATTAGTCATGAATTCAAGTGCCTTTAATTGATTACTGATTTTCAGTTTAGTTATAGGTTAATCTCGATCTTTGTAATTTTTTAATTTTGACTATTGTTTAGATTGCATATTTTTCTTTAATAATCTGAAACACCTGTTAATCACTTATTTGTGTTAATTGAATAACTTCCATGATTAGGGAATTACTTGTGATCAAAATTGAATTCTGATAGGATGTTAGTTGTGCATGATTAGTTGACTTAAGTTTATATTCTTTCTCCTAATCATCATGCACTGCTCTAAAGTATGTAATTGACTCCTAATTTAGGATAACTAATTAAGCCTAATTACTAAGCTAATCACACATGTTACCAATTGAATTAGTTAGTCTAAATCCTGAAAATAACTCACTTAGTTTCAATTGTTTAGGTTTATTTCAAGTCACTATTGAAGAAGTTTAACTTTCAGCTTCTTCCTTAGTGTTAACTATTGA